>JAUMHE010000075.1:9340639-9380129 GCA_032359235.1 Enteromius mattozi
GCCTGTTCCATTTACGTGTTCTCCGAATGCTTAAGAGGAGCCTCGCCTAGCCTCTGAAGGAAGTGACTTGGAAGGACCAGTCCTGTTAAGGACGTATCCTTGACATTGAGAAACACCTAATGTTCTCCCTGCATTTCCAGGCCTGATTTAGAGTGATTATGTCCAATGGAGAAAGAGTGAGTCCCTCACATCCTGGCGGTTTGACTGGGAGGTTACATGGTGTACCGATCTGAATTAGCCCACTGGGGTTCGACTTCCTTCGCTTCTTTGAGTTCCCCCCAGAAAACAGTCCAAAACTTCTCAAAGACATGGGATTTTAAAAAAGAACATTTTAAATACGTTGAATATAATCTGATCAGAGATCCTGATTCTGTATGCAATGAGGAATCTCGTCCGCTAAAGCAGGTAACGGTGTGGAATTACATTTTAGTGTGAGAGAGTAACCTACAACACACTCCATTTACTCTCTTCTAACTGATAATGATTACCTCGTAAGAGGATTCAGGTGGGCCGCTCATGTTCGGAGGGAAGGATGCGGGGGCCTAGTGGGCTAAGACGCCGTGTTTCAGTGCCTTGGAATGTATTGTTTGGTTGTCATTGTACTCCCAGGCTCAAAGGGAGGATTTTGTATTTTTCAGATATGAGATTCTGAAGCAAGGCCAGTTCAGCTCTCTCCTGAGAGAGAAACCGTGTTTGTGTTGGGCAGAACAGCTCTGCTGAGCTCAATACAGACACGTTTTCATTGCAAATTAAATCCATCCTCAAGGTTATTAGATTTTGCAGGTTTCTAATACACAAAAGCACACGGTCTTTCTCAGACACACACAAAAACACGCTGATGTGTATCTCAACAGTTTGTCCTCACATAAACCGAGCAGCTTTTCCAGTGAGCAGAGTTGAATTTGTTCTGATATCACCCCCTGTAGACAGATGGCATAACAGAGATATCAGTTGTGGAAACTTTTCAGGGTCATCTGCACTTGCTTGAGCATAAATATTTCCATTCACGGGTTCCCTATGTAGGGCAACCTGAAATGGCTTGCAACTACTGAATGCAGGTTATGGAGTTGATGGCATAATAATATATGAAATAATAAATGAATGAAATAATTCTACTTAAAATAAGTATACATAAAATATAACTGGATGACACTTTACTCATAATGCATTATAGTTACTCATAATGTTCATTTTAATACATTATATCTTTTTGTACTAAGTATAACCAAATTTAAAATGTATAATGTAACAATGAATTGACAAGTGTTAACAATGTGTTAACTGCGGTTACAATTATTTGTGTGTATGATGCATGATACAATTATTTATGTGTATGATGCATTATACGGTGCTTTAAGGCAAAATTAATGCATTAAAACAACTTTTATAATGCATTATACTGTACAAAATGGCTTTAAGTAAAGTGTTACTATTAATTGTGTTATTATATTTTGTGTTATAACAGATCCTGACTACTGTTCAAAATCAGTAAGAGTCAGTAATTGTTATTATTATTATTTTGAGAAATGATTACTTTTGCAGTAAGCGTGCATTAAATTGTTCAAATGTAATATTAAATTTGTTACAAAAAAAATATAATAATTGTTTTTTTATTAAGAGTATCTAAAAAAAAAAAAAAAAAAACATTAAAAATCATAATAAGAAATGTTTAGCACCTGATCACCCTATTAGAATGATTTCTGAAGGATATTTGACACTAACACCAAATTATGTTTTAAACAAATCAAAATAGAAATGTTTTATATATTTTAAAACTACAATAATATATTACAATATTGCTATTTTTACTACATTTTTGATCAGATAAATTCAGAAAATCAGTGATTGTAGACTTTGTCCTACCAATAAATGTGCCGTTGTAAAAGTTTTACTTTACCTGTCTTTTAAAGGCACAATATGTAAATTTTCGCCACTAGAGATCGCATTTTCAAAACAATAACAGAGGCGAATGTCAATGACGGATCTACGGATCTGTGCTTTAACTGGCGCTCCATTTGAAAACAGTTGATGGAGATTTACCGGTAATCTAAGAATTTCAAATATTGAAAAAAAACTTCAGCTTTAAAATATATTTTTTGCAGAACTCGTCCACAAATGTGCTCAGTAACTGAATTAGGTATTAGTTCATGGTCAGAACGAATAATTGCTCCCTTCAGACCTGATTTTATAAAGAACTTAACATACGCAGAAGTGGAAAAGACTGCGGTGGAGGTCTTTGACATAATGATTGATTATGTCATGGAAATAACTATAGCAGAACTTTGTAATTCCTGCTGGATAAATGTCACAGCTGTAGTTTGATAGATGCGATGCTACATTTTTAATAGTCATAATAGTGCTGATGAATGTCTTGTCTCTGCTCTGCAGGCCTTGGGAGATTCGGACCTGGCAGAAGTTCTGAAACAACTTCTTCCCTTCATAAAGTCCAGTGAGTCTGGAACAGGTTCTGACTCTAGTGAGCTGAGTGTGGATGATCTTCTGGTGCTGCTGGTCTATGTGTACTCTATGGCCAAGGAAGCATGCCCGGGTGCTGATGAGGATAAACCCGTTGAGAAGGTGGAAAATGAGTTGATTGGCGCACTGACACTCCGACTCACCCGACAGACTTCATTAAGCCCTCTTCTGCAGGAGATCACAGGTAAGTGGTGGAATGCTACAGTAGTTCAACATGATCCCAGGACCCTCAGAATAAAGCAGTAATATGTAGAGGCAACTCTAAGTCAGTCATTTGTGGGTTTGATGGGAAGGGTTGATTACTAATGATATACTGTCACATTATTGTCACTGAGTTTCCACATCACTGAGTGACTTTTCATGAAGCTGTCAAGCCCAATCTCAGTGTAGCACACTTGTGATTAGTGCCGAAACATTTTAACAACATTAAAACAACCACCAGCACAACCACTACACAGCTGCTCTGACCCCTCCACTTCACAACTACATACATCAGTGGAACAAGAACAGCACTGCTCGTCTGGAATGGGACTCTGACAAACCAGTGCCATTCCCTCAAACCGCTATAAGATGTATGTCTCATGACACACACATACATAAACATGGATTGTACATCCTTTGGACATGTATTAAATGTCACTCCATTTGAAAGCAGGTGATGGAGATTTACTACTAATCACAGAAATATCTTTATTAACGAGATGTGTATGCGAACATCGCATTCGAACATTTGATTAGTAACACTGATGCCTATGATGCCCTAAAATCCTCCTTCTGTAGGCAGCTCAGTAGGGTTTGGAACACAACATGTGTCAGGTTGTTGTCCATCATATACTGTAGTGCATGTTACTTTGGAGGGAGAGTGACAGATAAGATGAATGAGAACTGGGTCAAAGAGAAGTCAGGATTATATGAAATGGATGGAGATGGTTAAGTGATCGACTTAAGATGAATGGAGGGAAACACCTCTGCCTTCTGTCTCCTTTTGTCCTCAGGAATACGCTCTCACCACCCTCACACTCCATCAGTCACACACACACGCTAACACACTGCTCATTTTTAGGGTGGAATCCTCTTCCAAAGTAAAAGATTCATATCTTTGATTTACTTTTTCCTCAAACGTTCTCCTTTCCGTTTTTTTTTTTAATGCTCTCGTTCTCGGTTTGGTGACAGCTGATGGAAGCCATCTGAATCTGTGGCCCATATGAGAGCCTGTAAACCTGATTCAGCCTGATTTGTGACGGCAGGAATGAACTCTGTACACTCGCTGCACTTTATTCCCGAGGCTTTAGTTTTTTAGTCGTTTTCGCTTGCCGCCTACATAATGTTGTGTATTCAAGGTTACATGGAGGTTTCTTAAAAGAGTGTGTGTGCTGTGAATCTTTTGAAACATGACTACAAGTTCAGCTTTTCCATCCTTGAGGGCTCTGCTCTGTTTTTGTGTAAGTGTGTGTATATAAGGTTGTTTTACTCCTGCGATGATTTGATGTTGTACTAAAGTCAAATTCAAAGTGCCTATTAGGCTGGAGGACACACCCTGAGAGAGTCGCCATCAGTGCGGCCTTCGAAAGCATGTAATAGATGCTTTGCCGCAGTGGTCAGACTGCCGTGTGGTCCTCCAACTTTACCATGTCATTTCAAATCTGTGTGTGTGTGTGTGTTTCAGTGTGGTTGGAATCAGGGTTTTTAAGTTTTATGAATGTTTCTGTACCTGTGGGGTTCAGAAAGGAACGAGCTGGTATCATGTGGCATTGCGATTGTTGGAAAATATGTTTTAACTTGAGTATACATGAGCTGAAAGTTATATTAAGAAATAAAGACATGATACTAGTAGTCCTGTCAGATGATTCATCGTAATTAATCGTATCCAAAATAAATGTTTTTGTTTACATAGTATATATGTGTGTATTGTGCATATTTATTGTGTGTATACTGTGTATATATACATGGAAATAGAGCATACATTTTTACAATTTTTTACATGTATATATTCATATAATATCTATCATATAACATATTTAATATATGAACATGTATTTGTGTGTATTTATATATATATATATATATATATATACACACACAATAAATATACAGGGTAGTAGGGTACACTGTAAAAACCGTTTATTTTGGATGCAATTAATCATTAATAATCATTTGATAGCACTATTAAATAGTATTATTTGTTTTCTAAAGATTGTGTTTGTTTGTGTGTGTGTGTGTGTGTGTGTGTGTAGTCTGCTGTCATCCTAACACTTATGTAATAATAATAATTATATTAATAATAATTTAGCAATAATATTTTAATAACATATAATAAATAATTAAACAAAATAAAAATTCATTCATAAAAATACATAAATAATAAATAAAAAATACTATATATGTATGCGTGTATATATTCTATATTTTGTTGTTGTTTTTTATTCATTTTGTTTATTTATATAATTATATATAATTTATTATTTTTACATTTATGTTATATTTAACAATTATACTAATTTATCAATAGTTATTTAATAACACATCATTTCATCTTAATTATTTATTATATTATATTACATTATATTATGTTATGTAATATGCATTAACTTTCTTTCTTTTCTTATCTTGAATAAGAATGCTTTGCTTCTGTAACGGTATTTTATGTATTAAAAGTGAATAATAAATTTAATATCAGAATGAATATTAACTTTCTACTCTTTGCTCGTTCGTTCTTGTCTTTCTGTTCTTCTCTTGCATTAATGAGGAATGCTTTGGCTCTTGCTAACTTCCTGCTCTGCTCGGCTAAGGGGCCCCTCGTTCCCTTTCTCTGTCTTTAAAAGCGTATGACTCTTTCATATAAACACAGGACTGCCAATTACAGTGCCAATGCACACCAGGTGTGTCCAGGCAAATCTATTGACAGTTATTTGTAGGTTTTAAAGGAGTTTCTGAGCGTATGAACATTGCCTGGACACACATGTGATTCTGCCATATGTTTTCATCATCAGTGTAACAATCCAATTATTTAACAATGAAGGAACGTGCAGCTGTGGCTGGTGTTCTCGTACCAGTGCCGTGCAAGTGTTCTGTGAAATATATATTGATTGTGACATTCGGCTCAATTAAATTGGTCAGAATGGAAAGCAGGCTTGACTTGAAACCTGGTCGCTATGGGAACGAGTCGCTTACACACACACACACACACGAATCAGCCCCGGTCAGCATGGGAACTCTGCTCAAACTCTCATTTTAATTCCTTGGAAAATCAACTGAGAAAGAAACACACACTGTCATAATGAAACTCTCCCATTCGCACTGGACCGTATTCTCTCAAACTCAGAGAGCCTGAGTAACAGGACGTACACCCCAACATAAATACACAGCAGAGAAGCCTGTCTGAGCAATCATACACATACAGGGGGTGAGATAAGTTAAAAACACACTCAAAGATGCGTTTGCCTCCTCAGGGGAGGAGGATTACAGAGTGTCAAAATTACAGACGGGCTGATGTTGTAAGTGCTGGTGTAACCTTCACAGCTGTCTCTCATTATCTGTACCGGCCTGTTTACCAACATCAGCTGCCCATTCTGTCTGTCTGTCTATCCTTCTATCACTCTGTCATATTCTCTTTTTATCTATCTGTCTGTCTTTCTGTCCTTCCATTTTATGTCTGTCTATTGTTCTAGAACATTTTCTGTGTTATTCTGTCACACTGGCTGCACTACACTGCTGTTAATCTATCATTCTATTAATAGTTTTCACATGACGTTACACCCTTATAGGATCTCCCACCTGGCAAATAACCGCCAGTTATTTTTACGCATTTTGCATTAAGTAGTAATGTAGTAAAACGCATATTACAACGCAGATATTAAAAGGTGAAATTCAGTAAATTGATGTAGTGATGATGTATATTGATGACATACAGGCAAGCAGATGAACCCAGAATATAAATTCAACGTAAAAAGTTTCACGTTTATTGGTTCCCATAGAAAACTGTTATGAGGAACGGCCTCATTTGCTTTTCTATGTAAACTACGCATCATTAATACAGAGATTACTGAATTTTATATTTGAATATTACTGTTTTAAATATATTAAGGCACTTTAAGTGTTTCTACAAAGTTTTGTCATGCTGTTTTCCTGCGGGGGCTTAATATGGATTGCAAATTGCCAAAACTGTGGCTGTGAAACAGATTAAATATTGGTACACTCGTGCTGCAGTTCTTCAGATGTTATGCCCTCTAGGTCTTCGAACCTAAAGAGTCCATTTTGGTGTACAAAAGTGTACCTTTTTGAAAAGGTACTGCCATGGTGACAGCTTTTGTACCTTTATTTCTGAGAGTGTACCTATCTTTCTAGCTATTACTCTAGCACATCCTGATTTTGCTGAGTTAGAATATTTAAGCATATTTTATTGACCCTGGAACAACATTTTAATCCCAATATTTTGTCTTGACCATAAACCTATCCTCACCCATGAGTAATCCCTAAAATCAGAGGAAATTATAGATGAATGACACTGATGTACAAGCAGCAAACACTTACTGTAAGCCTCAACGTCACAAAAACTATAAACTGGTTCTTCAAATCTGATTAGTTAATCACAATGTTGATCCAGGAACATGTTGCACTTGGTAAAATCAGGTTCTGAAAATCGGTGCATCTGCATAAAATGTTCTGCTATCTGTTCTGGTAACTATAAAAGGTATAGCTGTCATAAAACCAGAGAGAAAGGCTGCATGGTTGTAATTGTATGCAGAGAATCAGTGGGTTTATATCATTGCATTCCTATTGGTCTGTGTTAGAGGAACACTGCTCTTGACCAGGTTAGTTTCCCAGCATAAGTTGCCACATTGACTGAGCTTGATCTGTGTTAAATTTGCTTTATGGAAACAAATCATTTGTCAATGAGTCGTTTCATTTGTTAATTTCGTAAAATAGTTTTTTACGAAACAGGCCTTGAGGCATTAGAAGTCAGAAGACACTTAAGTTAATTTATAATTTGCTGTCTGTCTGAACCCAAAAAAATAAAAGCATCGTATTGCATCAAATTAGATTGTGTTGAATGGAATTGAATTGAAATCGTTGTTTTCATTATTGCTTCCAAAAAAAAAAAAAAAGGCTGTGCAGAGACTTAAATGAATAAATTAAGACCTGATTCACTATAATGATTGTCTGCTTATCTATCTAGTCATCTGTATAATTACATATTTTGCTTGAGATGGCAGTCTCTACTTTGTTTCTTCTGTGAGTTTGATGTACAGCAGTGCAGGGGTGTTTGCTGCGCCATGTTATTATGATGTTATTGGAGTTCAGCGCTGTCATCACTGAAGCCTTGTGGCTTCACAGAGCAGCGGGTGGAGAGTCAGAGGTGAGGCTGTAAAGTTCCTCCAGATTGAGAGAGGTTGAGGAGCAGATCAGAGATGAGAGAGGGATGAATTCACCAGAGGATGGATAGAAAACCAGACAGAGGAGTGTTCTCACTCCTGTAGAATGTGAATGAGAATGTGTCTCTAAATCTGGCTCTAATTGTTGTCAGCAACCTGTGTGTGTGTGCGAGTGGGTGTTAGTCTCTGCTTTTAATTAAAGCACAAGTCTGTTTATCTAGGAAAATGTTTCCATTTCGGTCTTACATCATAGGAAACAAGTTCTTTAGCGGAGTTATCCACAGCCAAATCCACATGTGGTACCTGAACTATCACTACTGCTATGAAACAAGAAATATTATTGGATAAAGAGGCTCCCTGTTGAGCTGAAAAGGCAAATGTAATTGGACGGCCTCAGATGGTTTTGTGTGAAACGCAATCTTATTGACAGTGGTGTTGACCTTCTGAAAACACAGTTTGCTACTGTGTCTGTTTATAGAACTGGACGAGCCCCATCAATAAATAAAACTTTGAGGACTGTTTATAGAGCAGTATTGTCTGAATTAGGAGCTGATGGATAGCACATGAATCACAGACTTGATTTAAAAATGGCTCGGTGCTTTGAACAGGGAAGAGTAATAGAAATAGAAAAGAGTCTGTTCTTTGTTATGGTTTATGATTTATGATATTGAATAAAATTAATGTCTGCTGGCCACGTCAAGGTTTAAAGTCGGCGAAAAAGAAGTGGTTGCAGCCCATGTAGGTGTTTCCAAGTGATACAGGATGTTTTATTTTATATCAGTGTGTTTATCCATCCAGAACTCTTTGGATTATGAACAGGTGTCTCTAATAGGTGTTTGAAGGAGGGGTGGGAAAAAAATAATACTTATACAGCATGGTTCAAAGATGGAGCAATTTAATACATTTTGTAGAAGAATGGCATTGATAAGAAATTTTGTTATAAAAGTGATTACAGTTGATAGAAATTGACAAAAAAAAGCTAGAAAAAAATGTGTATATATACAGTATATATACATTATGCAATGTAAATGTGTGTAATGAATATATATATATATATATATTCAGTATATCAAATCACAGAATTAAGGTCCTATCAGTATCTGCCCAAAGTTTTAGCTTTTGTGTTGGACGATTTTCAATATTATTCATTCATCTTTCAGTATTATGAATGATCTTATATATATGTGCCAGTTTTATCTGTGTTATGAGGATGCAGAGAAACAAAGTACTGTATCTGTCAGCAGAATTATTAATGCACTTATGAATACACACATGTATAATTCATAATTAGACAGACATATTTTAGAAAGCAGTCAAAACCTGCAGAAGTAAACACATACTGTATGCATGCTCAACTGTTTACACACATGTACTGTACATGTAGATGTGTCATGCATGACCTGAATGTGTCCCAGCACATGAACATATGCACATAATCTATCTTTCACAGTGGTTTAACTGCACATATATACAGGGAAAAAATTAAATCCCACTTCATCCTTTCAGCCCAGGAGTGTTTCATCCTTCACAAATACACATTTTAAAACCAAAAACACACACTGGTACAATTGCATCTGTACTAACACATTCACATAATACAGGACAAAAAAACAAAAAATTGTTAAGATTATTTTTTCTATATCTTTGTGGGAACCAGCAGGGATCGTGTTGGGAGGTCTCTCTGCAGATTAGGGATATGAGAGGGTGTCTTCCTGTGACTGTGGCCTCATACAGAGTGGATGTGTAGATTTGTTTTGGTGACCTATCAAATATCATATCATCTAATGATGTGTTCCTTCTGTATTCATGTTCATCTCTTATGCAGGACAAAATTCAGATTTGTATGAATGTCGACATTAGTCAAATTTCTTTATAATTTTATTTTATTTATTAAATAATCATGCAATCATACAATTTATAGTTGTATAAATTGTATTACTTTTGTAGTTTTTAACCTTTTCTGAAAATGCAGTACAAAGACTTTTATAGCTAGATTTTTTTATAGATTTATTTTGCTTCTCATTTGTTCTACTGGTTATAAATTGTTGACTTTTTTTTAATTACTGACCATTTACTTAAAGAATTACTTGAGAATTTTAATCAGTTTACCTAATTGAGGAATACTCAAAAGCTACATATTAACTGATTGAATTGTTTAAATATGTATTAAATATTGTTTTTTACATTGTTTGTAATTGACTTTTACCGCAATTTTTTTAGTATTGCATTGTGTTTTTTGTTTAGTTTCGTGGTTTTTTTGTTTGTTTGGTTTTGGTTTTGGTTTGGTTTGGTTTGGTTTTTCGTTTTGGTTTTCCGTTTCATTTTGTTTCGTTTCATTTTCGCATTTCGTTTCGTTTCCGTTTCGCTTCATCGATTAATTGTTCATTGCAGTTTAATTTGAGAAACTCTTTCAAGTAAAACTGTTTGTGGTTACAATAGTTGTCTGCAAAATCATGTCTGTATTAGAGAGAGAGAGTGTGCGTGTATGTGTGTGTGTGTGTAAACATATATATATGTGTGTAAAGACAGTAGTGGTTTGTACAAACTGGTTTCTACAGAGGAAATTAGCAGTCATGCTTTAATTTAAGGGAAATTAAAAATCTATTATTTAATTAAAGGAAATGAAACACTCCTGAGCTCCAGGACAGGAAGCAAAACCAGACAAGCTTACTGATTGGAGGATTTCACTACTCGTATCATCCAATCCCAATTTGCCTGCAGGATATTTCAGTAACGGTTTAACTCTGTGTGTGTGTGTTTGTGTATACTGTATGTCCACAAAGGAAGTAAAAGTCTAATAAATGCAGTTAGCACTTATTTGTGACAGGAAACCCTGCAGCTCATAAAGAGGCTTTAAACAGTAATCATAGCTGCAGGGGTCACTCGTACTCAACAGACAAACACGAGCGAGGGGACAGTCCTTGCCGTCTTACATGCAGCCAAACACACGTCCACATTCTTTCTGGTCATATCACTCCTTTGGGAATGGTTGCGATTACTCACTCACACTCACACACTCTCTCTAGCTCCGTTTGTCCTCTCTTGGGGTCTGTTCTGCTTGCCCTTTAACGCACGCTTGTGCATGTCTGTCTCTGTCTGGGTCACTGCAAAGATGCAGACTTTTTTTTCCCTCCCATCCTTTCTCCATCTCTCTGCATGTCAACAATTGTGCTTTTAGTCTTCAAAATATTGCATTTATTCGGTTTTGTGTTTTGTCCTTTTGACATGTATTAGTTTTCTTTCCTACTAAAATCACTGAATAACAGCAAAAACAACAATCAGCCGACTCGCATTATACTGTTAACATTGTCTCTTTGCTTGTGGGATTGAATTCATTATCCGTGGCAGGCATTTTTATACTGCTGTAATGAGAGGAATTAGCAGTGAAAATGGTGAGCTTTCTTAAGCCTTTTTGGTTTTGGTGAAATCCGTGTTGGTTTTTATCGCTCTTTTGTTCTGGTCGTTCAAATGTGTGTGTTCGAGTCTTACGCAGTGCTGGGCTCCAGATGGAAGGCCTCCCGTTGCTCGACGTTGGCCGGGTCATTTCCTGTTTGGAGGTCTGGTGTTAATCAAGTCCTGAGCCAGGGGGAACGGCCCCTATATTCAGCTCTTCACTCCACCACACTAACCCTGTCTTTCCTTTCTCAAGTCTTTCTGCTATCTTCTTCTTTCTCTCCCTGTCTTCTTTGTTTCTCTGCAGGGGCTGATACCCCTCTCTTTTTCTACTTTCCCTCAGGTTCTTCTATACTATCAGCTCTTTCATCTTTTCTCTTGATCCTTCTTGTCTTATATTCTTTAACTTTGTTTGAGTTCTTGATGACTGTGTGTAGTTGTGTATTGATGGTTAATGATTAGTTATCAGTGGTCAGTGGTTGATTAGAATTTAGTTGATAATTGCCATATCTTGTTGACTAATAATGGTGTTATTGAGTTCACTAAATACATCACATTGTCCAGCAGAGATATATTTATGGTACCCTGGGGAATCGACACAACTCATGCAGTCTCTGGGCTCTAGGTAGCTTTTCTTTAACCCTCTGATCCTCTTTTGATGTCCTGTTGAATTATTTAGGATGTGGTGTTACATCTCAACCATCTTCTATTGTAATGGTGTAGGGATGCACCAGTATTAAATGTTTGGCTAATACAGTCGAGCTGATATTAATTTTCATTTAAGGTAAAGGTCTATACTACACTATACTATCAAAAAAGCTTCAAAATAAAATTGTAAGTGCTACGAATGATTTTAAATGAATAATAGCGGAAATAAACAGTACAAACTAATTTTTGCATCATTTATGATTTTGTAATTATAATAATAAGTGATGATTGGTACAATTAAGGGATGATTTGTCCTTTTTCTGGCTTATTTGTGACTGTTTATCTCCTTATAATTTCCGCTTAAGGAATTATTTTGAAAATGTGTAAACCGTAGGTAATGGGTATGAATGGAGAAACATGCTCCTCTCATGTATTATAATTGATATACCCTTGATTTCTGTGGAAATTTAATGATGTTTCATATCTATGTTAGAGGTCTGTTGTGCCTCATTCTGGTGTTCTCCATCTCTCTATGTTTCCCTAGCTTCCTCTCTTCCTGTCTTTTTCTCTTTTTTTCACAATATCTTTCAGTCTTCTCTTGAGCAAAATGTGGTCCACTGCCTTGCCTTCTTCATGCTTCTGACACACACACACACACACACACAAGGTCATCTTCACCCTTTGATGCACAGAGCTGCTTTCCATCAAGGGCCATGTGTGTGAGTTCACCACTTCAGCTCTGATAGTATGTATGCCTCCACATACATACAGACTTCTCTTTCTTCTAGATGTCTTTCAAAGTATATCTGTGAGACATTTGTGGTAAGCTTGCACTTCCAGTTGTGCATGTCCATAACCAGGTAAATTAAATTATTTTTACAGTATCAATTTATTTTTGTCTGGATTTTTGGTGTTTTCTAAGGCAAGGACCAGACCATTACATAAACAATCTTCCAGAACGCCTTAGAAACCACTAGTTCATTGATAGTTGAACTCCTCCAAAGCTTTAAGCCTCTCCTTTCCACCATATTCTTCCATCATCACAGACATCTCATACAGGTGACCCCTGTGACCTCTGCTTAATAGGATAGACTAAAATATCCAGCCTGAAACCTGTGAGCTTTATTTTGCTCTATTTTGAGCTCCTATTTTAATTTCCTCTGCATTCTTAGAGCTCCCTAATCCAGCTATACATCCACCTCATCCTTTCTGCCTCCTCAGCCTGCAAAATATGCTTCTCATTTACTTCTGTCCTGCTTTCTCCTATCTCTCTCCGTCTCTCACACACTCATCTACTGCTTTTCTGCTTCTCTCCTGATTACAGCTCTTTTGAGCTCGCCGTCCATTTTTCTCATTTAGACCATTGAACTCTGAGCTAAATCTCCAGAACAAACATACACACACTTGCTTGTAGTTTTTATTTTTTTATTTTTCTGTCCACACTTACAGAGATTCACAGTTGTGTTTTTTACACTATCTGCGGTGTGAATGCAGGGCCCCTGCAGAGGCAAAATACACAAGACTCAAGAATTTTTCATTTTACTGTAAATGCTTGCACCATCTGCTGTAGAATAATGAAAAATAGTGTGAAACCAATATTTACAGTGTGACATAAAACATAAAAGCAGCATTGTTTTTTATGAGTTAAGTGCATTAATGCGTAATTTGAGAATATTAATGTAGTGGCATTTGATAATCAATTATTTCATATTGCATTGCATATTAATAAATGAAGTTCATGCTGCTGATGTTTTGCCTTTCCGTGATGTTCTGTAACTTAATTATTGTGATTTTCTTGCTCAGTTATAATGTATGAACACAATGTTTCTACAATATAGGAAAAAATTTTTGGAGTTGCAGCTGCTTAATATTTTGTAAACCCTTAAACATTTTTTGAGAGTTTAAAAAATAAAAAAGTTGTGTAACATTCTAAATGTCTTCATTGATACTTTTAATCAGTCTAAAGTAATAATATCTTCTAAAAAAAAAATTAACTGTAGTCTACAATCATACAATCATTAAACTTTAAGTTCTCTCTCACTAAATACATGTAGCTTGTGTTTCCATTCAGCTCACAAACACAATCTAGAAGACACATCCGCTATACAGATCTCTATCCAGAATCTCTCTGGCAGCGCAGAGTCTGGGACACTGTCCTCTATTGTCCAGTACTGTCAGTAGAAACACTTTCCCAGGGTGGGTGTGTGTGTGTGTTTGTTTGTTTTGCGATAGTTAAGGATTAAATGTCCCCACAAGGATAGTAAAACCTGACATTTTGACTTTGTGAGAACATATGGTCAGTCCTCACAATGGAAATAAATTGTTAAAAATGCTAAATGAAGTTTATTTTAAAATATACAAATGCATAACAAACGTTTGTGTGTGTGTATGTGTGTTTTACCCACTTCACTCACCCTAACTGCCTCAGACTGCAGCTCAAAGCAGAGCAGTCCATCAGATCATCATGTACTGTATGCCATACTGACATATGCACAAACAGAACTGTTACATTACACATCACTCACGGTGGTGAGCATTCATCTTGTTTTTCTCTGGTTATGAAATCTATTTCTAATTTAGGGTCCCATGAATTGAAACTTCAAATGAAACACATTGTGCACTGGAGATTTATGGCCTAGATTTGTGCATTTGTGCTTCCATTAAGCAGACTGAAGACACAGACCAGCAGCACATGAATTACAAGAGTAATAATAATGTTATGAGTGTACAGCAGGGTCCAAAAGTCTGGGAACACTAGTAAAATACTAATTATTTAATATATATTTTTCATTAGAAGTTACGCTGCTGGTCAAAACATTTTGGATTTTTTTAAAAAGAAATTAATACTTTCATTCAACAAGGATGCATTTAAACTGAATAAATGTGACATTAAAGACATTTATCTTTGTCAAATAAATGCTTTACTTTTGAATTTTCTATTGATCAATGAATCAGTGCAAAAAATTAAAATAAAAACATAGTTTAAAAAGCTCCTTTTTTATTGTTTTCAACACTGCTAATAAGAAATCTTTCATCAGCATATTAGAATGATTATGATCGTTTGACACTGAAGATTGGGGAATTGTTGTTAACCATTATTTTACATTGTAAGGTTTGGGATGACATGAGGGTGAGTAAATGATGACAGAATTTAAACATTTGTGTCAACTACATCTTTTGTATTGTTTTTGGCTGTTAATATTATGTAACATTGAGGCCTTTATCATTCGATTCAAATAACCATGAACATACATACTCGTTATGTTTCTTCGATTCTCTCAAACACATTCACACACGGAGGAAAGATCAAAGTTTAATCGTGTCTTTTCATCAATCAGGCCTCGTGGGTCTCTGTCCGTCCTCCCCGAGCTCATGAATTAATGACTCTCATCTGAATATGCTGCTGAGGCTCCATGATTCATCTGCTCTATGCTGCTGATGCTCACCAAGGCATTTTCACACATTTTCCTAAGAAAATAGATCTTGTGGTTGCCCTTTTATTTTCATCTGCTCTTTCCATCTTTCTATTTCCCTCCTGTGGAATGTGTGTCTCCCTCATCATAAAGATTTACCACCAGCTCTCCTCGTAAAACTCTCCGTTGATTTGATAAACACTTGTATGAGGCTCAATTCAATACTTTTGTTTCTGTAATAACTCATGGAGTGTGTTGGAATGCTGATTGCAGATGCCATATTTATGAAAAAAATGTAAATAAAAGAAGCCAATTAGTTCCCTTTTTGACTTTTTAGAATTCTTTCCCCAATATTTTCTGCAGAGACTGAAATGATGGGGATTGTTGTGCATTCTCAGACGTTGCGTACAGTAAATAATCTTTCAACAGGAAATGGTATTTCACCCGTTTGGTGTAGGTCTCCGAGCAGCCTCTCTCACTCAGTCTGAATGGGTGGAGAGAATAGTGTTTATGAGAGACACACTTTCCTGAGGTGAGATGGATCCTGTAATTCGTGAGTCTGTGAGACTGTGCACAAAAGTGCAATAAATGTAGTAGAGGATCATAAAAGCGTGAAGTGTTGAACACTCAGACTGCTGCAAAATACAATTAGATTATATCGATAAGTTCATGTTCTGGTTACAAGCTATTTTATTTTTTTATTATTATTATTTTTGGCTTTCCCTTTTTTTTGGTACACTACCTTTCAAAAGTTTAGTAGAATCAGTAAGATTTTTTAGTGTTTTTGAAAAATCTTGCATTTATTTGATCAAAAACAATACTATAGTATTATAATTTTAAATAAGAGTTTTCTATTTTAATGTTTTCATTGTATTAAAACATGAATGTTTTAATTAGTGCTGTCAAATCATTAATCGTGATCAATTTCTATTAATTGCATCCAAGTTTTTGTTTACATAATATAGGCATGTTTTCTGTGTATATTTATAATGTATATATAAATAAACCCACATACAGCATATATTTTGAAAATTACATTATATTTGTGTGATATATTTACTTATAAGTAAATATATGTATAAACGTAACCTATTTTTCTGAAATATATACATGCATGTGTGTGTATTTATATATACTGGCACATAATAAATATACACAGCACACATACATATATTATGTAAACAAAAACTTGGATGCAATTAATAGAAATTGATCACGATTAATGATTTGACAGCACTAGTTTTAATGTGTTGTAATTTATTCTTATGATGCAAAGCTAAATTTTCAGAATCTTTACCCCAGTCGTCAGTGTCACATGATTCTTCAGAAGTCAATTACATGCTGATTTGATGTTAAAGAAATTTTTGTGAAGAGCATGATACTTTTTTGTATTCTTTCATAAAAAAAAAAAGTTAAAGAAATATTATAAATAAATAAATCGTTTATCCTTGCTGAATACAATTAATTTCTTTTTGGGGTCGGCATTTTTGAGTGGTGCGTATGTACTCAAATAAACTTAGATTAGCGGTTAATTACTTGTAGTGAGTTTTAAATACAATTATTGGTAGCACTTTACAATAAGGTAATAGTGTAATAAATGTAGTGTTCATTGTTTAGTCATGTTAGTTAATACATAATGTTAACAAATGGCACCTTATTGTAAAGTGTTACCAAATATTTGAGTTTGAAATAAAAAATGACACTTTGCAGCTATATTATGTTTTGACTTTTTTTGTGTACTATTAAGTACACTCATTTTTCTCAATAAATAAGGGGGGAAGGCTTCCATGAAAATGTAATACATTTCTACACTTCTAAATATTCCTGTTCTCTTAACATGAGCAACGCTACGCCGTTGGAAAAAAAAATTAATCAATAAGATCATAGTCTAATTTTCTTGATCATGTGACATCTTGGTGGCTACATTCTCATGGATATTCTGAATTAAGTGAAGTTAAAAGTGAATATGAGTTCATGTTGTCTTTCAAATACTAATATGGATTTATGTGTTCAGTTGGTCTTAGTATTCGATATGACTGATCCATATGGTAATATATTCACACACACTCACTAACACTCAGCCTCAGGGGTCCATCTCATGTGGACTGAGGGTTTGTGTGTGGTTTAGTTTGGCAGCAAAGCAGAATTTCATGCTGGATCATTGGTGAAATAACTGTAAGTCATGCCAGAGTCTCATCCTACAGAACAGCCCAGAGAAACACTCATGACAGCTCACTAAATACACTTCACATCTTACTCCAGAACCCACACACACTTATCTAAAACTTATCTATTTTATTTTTATACAATATTATTTTATTACACTAATTCATTTTATATGACACTATACATAAAAACTAAATATATTTCTTTAATTTATGCACAAATAATTTTTCCTGTGTCCTCACAGGGAGGTTTTCTTCAGCTCACTTCTGGAGACAATTTTGTCCCCTAAACTAAGTAAACACAAACACGCAGAGCCCTCGCTCTTGTTCATATATCATTTGAGCTAGCAGAGGTCATCGTAGCATACACATTCATATGCACACATATCGCTTATGAAAACTCAAGTGCGGTTCAAGTTTCACTCATGAACATTACGCTGCGAGCCAAGCCAGAGGTTTCAGCCTCAGATCACATTACACACACTCATTTCACTGCCCTCATCGGCTGATTAGTACATCATGTCTGATTAAACACGTACACTCACTTTACTGATGTGTGCTGCTGTGATGTCTTGAAATAGGTCAGCAGTGTGCCAACTCAAGTTTCATACTTTGTTTTCAGTCATTAAACTCAAAACTAACATTCTCTGATTCTCTTTTGCCGTTATTCTTGAAACAAAATGATTCTGTGCTTTAGATCCTCAGCTGTGTTTGGTGGGTTTTATATAGCTCAGACTGAGTGTTTTCATCTGCTTGACAAGTTTAGGCTATTGTGGATAAGGGTTTAGTTCAATGATATCGAACAATGGCCAGAAATACTTCAAATGAATATAAACTGACCTTTAGTAAGAGAATGGACTGTATGTAACATTTCCATTAAGAATGCATTTATATTAAAGTTTTGGCTGAGACCGGTAAGCCAAAAATTAAATTCATGTCATAGCAAAAACTAAAAAAAATTAACAATATTAAAATTGTGTACAGCTTTGTCTAAATAAATAATAATAATAATAAAGCACTCAAACTAAAATCACTTATATTTACATTCATTCTTTGATCTGCTATGTTATAAAAATTATTTTAAGTCAGCATTAGTTAAAGAAAATGGTGATCTTGATGTTAAAATTTGCATGTACAATTAAATATAGAGTACAACAATTAGTTTTGGAAGGAAAACTCTCAAACATTTACTCCATAAGGAAAGAGATACGAGTTTGTTATTCAATAGTATATGCTTTTGCTGAAGACATCAGTGCATATAATATAATGAAAAAAATTAAACATATATTTAATATATATTTTAAATGTATATAATAATTATGATTAACAGTAAAATTGCTGGTGGAAGACTACATAACCCATGTTACTACATAGAAATCTCCACCAATCAGAGAACTGTGAAAATCAAATTGTGCCAAAAGAATTTTTAGCAGGCACCCATTCCCACTGCATGAAGCAATTTATATTTCTGTCAGCTGCAATGCTTCATGGGATTGTAGTTTTTCTCTTTTAATCTGCACACATTGTGTTTTGTCTCTTTGTCTGCTTCTCTGATACTTTTTTACTTTTTTTGTTTGTTTGTTTGTTTTTGCTTCAGAGTTTGCTATGTTGATTTGGTAGCTGGTTGCTGTTTAACAGAGACTAAAGGGAAAAATAGCCTTCTTCCAGGCACTGTTGCAATCTTTATCAACCAATATTGTACAGCACAGTCTCAGTAAAACACGTCACATTGGAGTAGTTCGCTGCATCGCTGCAACATGCCACTCAAAACTTGCAAATTGAGTACTGTGTTATGCTAATTGTGCTATTTTAAGCATTTGTGCGCATTACTTGATATGCATTATTTCATTATTGAATTGGGTGCTGAAATAAAAGCAAAAACAGCACTATCATTTGCTTTTAATCTTTTAGTCGATTCCCTCCTCAGACGTCAAAATGTGTCGTTTCTCACACTTTCTTCAGTTAAATAAACACCAACATGTATCTCAAAGTGTGAGAACAATGTAACCGAGTGTGTTTGTGTTGAAATCAAGACAGAAAGTATTGAGAAATAGCACAACAGAGCATTTTCTCAGGCTTTTCCAGTGTTTCATGGGACCTTTCTCATGATAAGTAGGAACCAGTTTGCAAGTGAGAGATGATGGGAAGAAAGGAAGGTAAGAGAGGGGAGGAAATGGAGGGATGGAGGGAATCGAGAAGGAGAGGGCATGCGTCTAGAGAGGCACATCTGGGCTGCATAGCGTTGGTGCTTTTTTCTTGACAGAGAGAAGTTGGACGAAGAGAGACTGACGCTAATCTCCCGGAGGAAAATTAAATAAAACAGCCAAGTTTTACTACAGGGTGAATGTGTGTGTGTGTGTGTGAGGGTTGGTGGGTGTGTACCGCTGACTTATATATATGTTATTGTGGGGGTGGACAGAGTGAAGCTTACCAGCGGTCTGACCCACCCGTTTCTTGGAGCCACAGTGACCCCTTGTGGTTTAATAAAACCTCATGGACACATTCCCATGGAGTCACTACACCACACTGCCCTTGAATATTAAGTTGGTGTTCTCATATACTTTTATTTGTGTACTTTATTACGTGTTCATGCATTTATTTGTGCATGACTTAGTCACTTACATTTCTTGTCCCTTTAGGTTTGGAGTTCAAAGTAATTCTACATATAAATGTTCAAGTGTTAGTTTTACTGTTGCATGTTCTTACAGCCCTACTATATATGATTCATAAGTTTTATTTCAAAGGTACTGAAACTACCAGTTTTAACCAGCAGGGGGGAGTGAATGTTAAACTTTTTTTCAGCAAAAAAAAAAAATCTAAATCAGATGTGGAATTGGGCCAGAATCTAAAGCTTTGTTTGCGCGTGTGTGTATGTGTTTAAGTGCTGAATACATCAGTAGAAAAAAGCTGACAACTGCAATCATGTTTTTCCTCATGCAGCTTAATTTTACAGCAAAAATGATTTATGGAGTTCCATTTCAAAAAATAAACATACACACCAAAGCATTTCTGGTTAATGTTCGCTTTGTGTGTGTTTTTGTGTGTTTTTACACGCGTTGAAAACATATAGGATTGAACTGGAAATGTAGTCAGTGCTGAATGGACACAGAAATGGAGAGCGCTCAAGTTATGAAACAGGGTGAAACAAGACAGGATGTCATAAACATGTCTTTCAGGGTTGGTCTCAGCGGACACACAGTATGTTCATTGTGGACTTCAACACCCATTTCTCTGACACTCACTCTTACAGTGTGTGTGTGTGTGTGTGTGTGTGCACGTGCGGAGACATGCTAGTTGTGCACCAGAACCATGTGTTTGTTTTAGTTGTAATGGGAATGCCAGGTGTCATTTAACCCAGAGGGAGAAGGAGCATTTCCCCCAAAATACACACACACACACCGATTTATGCAGTGCACACAAACGCACATCAGTTACCTCTTCATTCTTGATACCTAATCGCTTCACAGCAGGCTGCACAGGAAGGTTCGCTTAAGAAGACTCAAGTTCTTCTCATGCTGTTGCAGATGTTAATATGTATAACAACACTCAATCTGAAGAGACAATAATTAACAAAAGATGTAAATTGCTAGTTAGTAATTGATTTCCTTTATATTTATACAAATATTAATCCATTAATCCTACAAGTACAGCATTTATTTACATTTTGTTATGAATTTATTCATTGTTACATATATATGCTGGCAGCCCAAGACTGGTTATCTACTGAAGCTAAGCAGGGTTGAGCCTGGTCAAAACTAGGTTTCTGCTGGAAGAAGTGTGAGTGTGGCCAACAGGGGGTGCTCTCCCCAGTCTGTGTGGGTCCTAACACCCCAGTGCAGTGACGGGGACACTATACCGTCAAAGATCACCAACTTTCGGATGAGAGGTTGAACCGAAGTCCTGACTCTCTGTGGTCATTAAAAATCCCAGGATGTCTTTCAAAAAGAGTCGAGGTGTGACCTCAGCATCCTGGCCACATTTGCCCATTGGCCTCTGAGCATCATAGTCTCCTCCTAAGCTGGTGTGTGGTGGGCGTTCTGGTGCACTATGACTGCCGTCGCATCATCCAGGTAATGCTGCACACTGGTGCTAAATAAATGTAAGGAATTATTATTATTATACGTATATTAATATACATACAGATATAGTAATTAATAAATTAATTAAAAAAATCTAAATAAATATTCTGGTGTTATCTTGGCTCTTTTATGGAGTTGAATATGTAGGATACTAGTTGTATTTCTGAAGACTGAAGCCAGAGGGCAGTGTTTCATGGATTATTATAGTGGATGCCCTACAGACTTCAACAGATGATCAATCACAGTACCTATTATTCTCTCTTCATCACACAATGAGGTTTTTATTCCTGATTATTCTTTACCCATACATCTGGATATTTCCAAATTTATCAGCTCTGACACAGGCCAATGTCTTTTAATTGTGTGTGTGATAAAAAAGAATGGTCAGTGCAGTTTGAGTTGATGGCCACTAGTTGGCACTAATCTGAATAGCTTGCTTTCCTTGTATGGTAGTTTCAAAGAGTTTAGAAGACCTTCTTCTATACTTATATACTTCTATACTCTTTGGTAGTTTGTTCCTGTAATTTTTAGTTTGATCACTTATTTCCTTCTGTGTTTTTTTTTTTTTGTGTTACTGTTTGGTCTATTTACTTTCCTTTGCCTTAAGTTTTTGGGTCCTGAGAGATTGTGTGTTGTTTTGAGAAGTGAAACGCCTTGATTTATTGTTCTGTTACTATTTTTGCCTTTTTTCCTGAATACATTTACAGCCTAGTAAGAGGTTTTCTTCTAAGACAGTAAAAGTTGACTTACAAGGTAATTCATAAAAAGTTATATTATATTTTATATGTTGTATTTTCTTAAGTGTTTGTAAAGAAACGTGCATATAGGCCTACAGTTGTCCATAGTCACCCATTCATTTACTATAAGGAAAAATGAGAAAAGGCAGAGATGAGAACTTTTCAAGTTACAGATACTAGGAATTGTGAATGTGCACAAACATGTTAGACAGATGTCACCCTGATTAGGCTAACAAGCAATTTCGTATAAAAACAATGTTACTGATCTATTAATAATGTATGTTTTCCCTGCATGTGCTGCGCAGCATGAATAAACACTAAGGATTCTGAGATCCTTTTTATTTGGAGACTTTATGAATTAGCTCTGTTTGGTGTCTGTGTTATTTAGTATTTTCTCCTATAGGGGTCGATAGCGCAACAGGACATTATAATATAAAACCTCAAGTTCTTGTAATTCATTAGGAAAAAACAGCTCAAATAGTGTTCAAATACTTCGGTTTCACAGACAAGGCTTAACCCTAGTCCTAGACTAAAATGTAAATCTGAGCTTTCAACTAAAAGAAACCTGCATTGACTGATCTTAAAACATGTCAGTGCCTTTGTTTTGTCTTAAGATGCACGCCAGTAATGCCTTTTTCTAAGGCATGTATATAAAAAATAATGAAATGTCCTAATTGAACTATGGCCTAATCCTGGCTTTGGCTAAGACCTGTCTGTGAAACCGGGCCCTTGTCTTTTTTTAATTTGGTCAAAAATAATCAATTTTGACAAAATCAATCATAATGTTCTTAAGTTTGTGATATAAACTAAAATACGCTTAAATCCTCACTCAAGTCCTAAACCTTGTGCATGTTTGTCAGCGCTTCATAACCATAATAGGATCTCATTTTCAAACTCTGGGCTTTCTGTGTATTTCAGCCTCAGCTAAAATGGGTTTTACTAGGCCTCTAATCAAGAAAGTGTTTGTGTGTGGCCCTGATTAATATTTATTGTGTCGTATACTTATGGGACTAGATATCTGTGTAGATAATCACCACTTACATGGTAAGTCCCATTGGCAGCTAAGCAGCTGTAGGAAAGACAAATATGTACATAGAATGGGCTACAGCGGATCCAATCTTTGTTAATGTAATATAATTAACTCATACATATGCCACTCGCTCACTTTATCTAAACAGATATGCTAACTCTGTTTACATGACCGTTAGATGAGTGGATTTACCCTGAATATTGCAACAGCTTTCTTGAATCGTAATTTCCAATGAATTTGCTTGTGTATTAATTGCTCTTCCACACACTCGCAAACAGCTCATTATAATTCTGTTAAAGTGTCACTGACCTGCAGGCCCTTTAAGATGATAGAGTGATGTAATTTAAGCACAGCTCCTCTGGCTAGCTGTAGTCTATAGTGGAAACTCTCATAGCTGAGGAATTCATTTTGTCTGTCTGTGTTTAAAGACAGTTATAAGAATTTTAAACATACCACAACTTTAAGTTGCTGTGATCTGTCTATGGGAGATGTCAGTATGTGTGTGTGTTTGTATCTCCGGGTTATGTAAGAAACTTGTTTGATATTGTCCAGTGTATATTTTATTATTTTGATTGAAGTTGACCTGCATGACTTTCTTTCTTTTAGATCAGACACCCTTAAATACACACCAATGTCAGCAAATACAGTTTTTCTGTCATACATGCGATATATGAGTCCAAATGTTCAAATCAGGATTTGGTTTAAACTGCCATACATAAGTGTAAGAGTAGATACAGCGCCCTCCACTATTATTGGCACCCCTGGTTAAGATGTGTTCTTAGGCTTCTAATACATTCTCTCTTTTTTTAAAAAAGAATATAGAATCACGGTGCCAAAAACAGAGAAAAATCCAACCTTTTATTGAAGTACATTTATTCAGTGGGAAAAAAAAATCCCACATTAAGAAGTTTTTAAAGAAATTGTGTGTGCCACCACTGATGTTAATACATCGTACAAGCCCTCTTTGCAGGAAAGACAGCACTTAATCTCCTCCTATAACATTTCATAAGATTGGAGAATACCGAGAGAGGGATCTTTAACCATTTCTCTTAGATCATCCAGAGTCCTGGGTCCTCTCTTATGCACTCTCCTTTTCAGCTCACCCCACAGGTTTTCAACTGGGATGAGGTCTGGGGACTGGGATTAAAGGCTAGATTTTTCAAAAAAAATGTTCAATTTGCTTCTGCAATGAAAATGTTATTTATTAACACATCTTAACCAGGGGTGGCAATAATTGTGGAGGGTGCTGTATAATAATATCATTATAAAACATATGATGAAAGGACCATAAAGCTATTGCTAAAGTGGTTTATATGTATACAATATATAATTTATTATTAGCCTAATTGTTCTATCAGATCTTTGACCTCAAGAACTGAATCAGGCAAATTTTAAAAAAATAAATAAAAGTCATTTAGACCAGTTTTGTGAATGGTCTGAGTTTTATCAATTCATGTTTTTGTCATGTCACTCAAACATGAATTCATAGAACTTGGAATTTAGCACACAGGTCATATTGAACACTTAAATAATGCTTGTGACATTATCAACATACAGCACATTTTTACCTATTCATGTGTGTGAGTTTTATATCTAGCTGCAGTACACGTGCAGTGGAACACAGTGGAGAAGATCTGTAGAACTTACTTCAAGTACCATAATACAGACCTATGGCGTCATATCCAAGCAATGTGTGGCTTTTGCATAAAGTAAACTTTCCATCTACCAATCGAATTACCCAACAACAAATGGCTAGTAGTGGAATCGACACCAAACACTCTGCAGCATTCACCTCAAGTACGCTACATTTATAGCTACACGTGCCTTGTGGAATCGTCCCCAAACAATTTGTCTTTTTTTCTCAAGCACACTAAACATTTAGGTACACGTGCACAGTGGCATCATAACCAAGCTTTTACCGTTTAGTGCACTATGTCAAACCTCCCGTGCCCTGTGGCACCATCAACAAACAATTTGCAGCAAGATTTTTCTCAAGTGCAATAAATGTCTTGCTCAGCGCAGCAGGTAGAATCAACAGAAAACATTCCAGTTTTTTCGTCAAGGTATATTTGTGCTGTGGAATAAAGACTAGACATTGTGCTGCATTTATCTCAAGTACACTACATGTCCACTGTGACACCATCACCAATCTTTAGCTTTTGCATCAGTTATGCTAAACATATATGCAGTGTATAAGCACATATGCACACTATGGAGCTACAGCGTCTTCATCTGCCTGTCTAAAATGTGTATACATGGAAATACCAAATCTGTATTTTTTTCGGGTCTGTTATTCTAAAATGCCACCAAAAATGATACTATTGTCAATCAATCCTGTGGTGAGTTCACTGCTCTGACCCACAGAAAGCTGCTTGGTCTGAAATGACATCTCTGTAAGCAGAGCTTCATGCATTGATAATTTCCAGCTTCACGGGTCCTGTGCAGAATTATATCTCTTATATAGACGTGTTTCTAATCATTAGTGATCCTTGCCCTTTCACCAAAGTGTGGAAAAATCACAAAGGACTATTAATTTATTCTGGAGACTACATGACCCACTTTTTCTTACATGTCAATGGAGACAATTCATGCAATTTCTGAAAAATATGACATTTATATTCCTGACGCATTGTTCAATTTTGATGATAATTAAAGCTGTAGAATTACTCATTTCCTAAGAGATTTCTTTTGTCTTTGTGAACATTTACAGCCCTGTGATGCCTGTTTTATTGAAGATTTTAAAGGATTAAGATAAATTAGAATGCAGGTCTAAATTTATAAATTGTGGTTATTTTATAAATATTGTAAAGAATGAAACATAATATTGATGACAATGAATCCAGATAACCCTTTTGTAATTCAGATTTATTAAGCTTTTTTTTCATATTAATTTCAGTTTATTTGTTATGCTTTAAATCATTTTTTATTTTTCTATATGATTTAATACTTTATTTTCATTTTATTTTTAATGTTTAAACTTCATTTCAAACCATATTTCATTTAAGTTTTCAAATATAATTTATATTTATAGATATTTTTTTAATTCTCTTTTATTCCACATTTTTCCATACAGTGTACAAACTGGTACATTTTACAGTATTCATGCATTTGTCAGGCTTTTTATCCCAAGCGACTGATATTGCTTTCAAGATAGACATTTTATCAATTCATGCATTGCAGGAAATCAAATCCACAACCTCTGTGTTGTTCAAGCTAGCAGCATAAATGGTTTGTGCCTTTAAAATCCTTTACTAATGTCATTGCCACAGTGTAATTCTCTGTGAGACAGTGAAACACACACACAGCCTCCTGCTTGTAGAGGACTGATGGCACATGCTGAGCATCTTTATTTAATGAGAACAGTGAAATGGATTGTGTTAGAGCTCATGCCTTCTGCTTTAGTCACACATAGAGATGGAAAGCTGGTTTGTGGTGTTGTGTGTGTGTAGTTTGTGTTGTAGTTCCATTGCGTGAGCTGCCATAATTGTGGCTCATTGCTAAAAATACTTTGTACTGCCTTCAATCTATACTTCCTATCAAACGTGATCACCTTGAAAGAAAACAAACTGCTTATATCACATATTCACATCGCACGCAACTCTGCATGGAGGAAACAAACCATCTGAAGCCTGTGGAGAACTGGCTGCCAAGGCAATCTAGCAGCACGTTGGAACCAATTAGACTGGTTGTTTGGTGTGCGTTTATGTTTTCAAGACAGAGAGATTGTGTATTATTGGGGCCAAGAACTGAATGTGCGTAGGCATCAGTTGTGTTAGTTTTCCTGTTCTTAGAAGTCAAAGCAGTCCTAACCATATGGTCAGGCTTAATAAGGTCTGAACAAACATCTGACCATCTTTAGCATCTCCCACTGGAACCCTCCAGTGCCATCATATGATCAAATTTGGTTTTTTGTCATCATGCAACATCTGGCCTAGAAGTATAGTTAAGTCTCCTAATTCCTTGGCTCATGCCAAACTCAAAAAAACCAATTTCAACACAGTTTGGCAGTGTTAACACAAAAGAAACATAATGCATTACTTTCCATAAAAAGGAACTAAGTAACACAATTACTTTTTAAAGGGATAGTTCACCCAAAAATGAAAATTACACGACGCATACATCTTACGTCATCCACCGGAACTGGATATTTATCGTACAAAAATGCATGGATTCACTACAGGACTTTATTCACTCCCGGAGCCGTGTGAGGGACGTTTTATTACAAATACACGCACGTTATTTCACGTCTTCTGAAGTGTAATGGCTATCACCCATTTAAACCCATTCAAAGGCTTGGAGGGGTCTGGACAATTTTTATTATAACTCCGACTAGATTCATCTTAAAGAAGAAAGTCACATACACCAAGGATGCTTCAAAGGTGAGTAAAAAACAGGATAATTTTCATTTTTGGGTGAACTATCCCTTTAAGGGAGAAACATAATATTGTAATATATTACTTTTAAAGTGATAGTACACCCAAAAATAAAAATTCCGTCATTAATTACTCACCCTCCTGTCATTCCAAACCTGTAAAACCTTTGATCATCTTTGGAACACAAATTACGATATTTTTGATAGAATCCAAGAGCTTTATGACCCTGCATAGATGGCAACAGAGCCGAGGCCAGAAAAGTTGTACAGACATCATTAGAATATTTCATGTGACATCAGTGGTTCACACGGCAGAAACTGACACAGAAGAGAAGAAATTGTTAAATAAAGGTATTTTTGCGGGTGGGTAATTCATGATATTTTTGAGTGAACTAACCCTTTAAAAGCAACTTTCCCCAACACTAGCAGTTTAATAGCAAGAAATAAAAAAATGCTATACAATTGCTATTTAGACTTTTAAAGCATTTGGTTTTAAGTCAGGACCCTGAAAGAGTTTTTTTTTTTAATGTCTAATGATACCATTTTTGTCTTTTGTCATTTTTGACATATCTGCATTACACTACTCTGCCATTTTGAATTTAATTGGACATTTTTTGACTCATTCTACAGTTTTAATCTGATCATCATCAAATTTTAGTCATGAAATCCAGCAGTCAAAAAGATGTTCCTATTCATAACATTTTTTCCTGTGACATGCCAAGAAAACTTACCCTGAAAATGCCAATCAAGAACAGTTTTATTTTGTAAACACTTTGGTTCTCACCAAATTTGGCTCAGATATTTTTAAGACATGGCTGACAAACTACCATGTCTCTCAAGTGCATACCTTGTTCTGCTTGACAAGAGGTACGTATGTCTGTTTGGCCACACACCAAAGCTAAATTTATGCCTCTGTTTTTGTACCTCTAGACAGTGCCTCATGCAGACTACAATGTAGGTCAAGCCCAGGGCCTATAGTGCTGTTAGCAATTGTCCCGTGTAATTGTTTGCAGCTTTATGATTATGATGGGTTTGTGCTTCAAGATCTTCTGATATTCACAGGCAGTAGGATGTTTCTGAGTGCAGTCTTCATAAAAAAAACAATATTAAGTCCAAACTTATTTGGGTCATCTGTGTGAATTCTTCTTATGTAAGTGGAATGGAACACTTGTCCTACATCTTGACCCAAATTCAGAACAATATGTTCCAAAGTATATACTTAATGTGTAAGTATATAGTGTATACTTTATGTGTGTAAGTGTTCATTTAGGCTCTTTTTTTTTCAGGTCTGTTATTCTAAAATGCCACCAAAAATGATACTATTGTCAATCAATCCTGTGGTGAGTTCACTGCTCTGACCCACAGAAAGCTGCTTGGTTTGAAATGACATCTCTGTAAGCAGAGCTTTATGCATTGATAATTTCCAGCTTCACGGGTTCTGTGCAGTATTATATCTCTTATATAGACGTGTTTCCAATCATTAGTGATCCTTGCCCTTTCACCAAAGTGCGGAAAAATTATTATTAATTTATTCTGGAGACTACATGACCCACTTTTTCTTACATGTCAATGGAGACAAGTCATGCAATTTCTGAAAAATATGACATTTGTATTCCTGATGCATTGTTCAATTTTGATGATAATTAAAGCTGTAGAATTACTCATTTCCTAAGAGATTTCTTTTGTCTTTGTGAACATTTACAGCCCTGTGATGCCTGTTTTATTGAAGATTTTAAAGGATTAAGATAAATTAGAATGCAGGTCTAAATTTATAAATTGTGGTTATTTTATAAATATTGTAAAGAATGAAACATAATATTGATGACAATGAATCCAGATAACCCTTTTGTAATTCAGATCCTAATGATAACAGTGTTGTTTATGCATGTGTTTTAGTGTTATTTTAGCATTATAGTTTGAATTATTTTTATTAAGCTTTTTTTTTTTCATTTTAATTTCAGTTTCAGTTTGACACGTAAATAATTCTATGGTAAATAAGCATACAGGCAGGCCTTTGTAATTGTGTGTGTGTGGATACCTGAACTATGTCATTGTCTTGGTGTGTTGTTTAGTTCTCACTCTTAAATGGATGACATCTCCGAGTACAAGTTCATAGACCTGGGCCTATATAAGCAATGCTTTTTTCTTTGGCTCTCTTTTCATGTTTTTAATCAGTTTAAAAGTTCAGATGGGGGATTTGAACAAAAAAGCTGAAAATAATCTGTTATACAAATGCTAAGACTCTTTGATCTCTAAATGAAACTTCCTTTCTACATGACTTGTTATGTTACGCACACATAAACTACAGTGGTAGGTCACATACTGTAACTCTTGCTCTTCTTCCTCTTTGTTTTATGTTCTCTTTACCTCACTTGTTCTCTCTCTTTCTCTCTCATCCAACCATGATTTAAAAGGATTATTATGAGTCTCGCATCAGGGCCAAGCGGTTATGGTTTAAAGGATTAGAGTAGCAGAAGTAAAGAGGGTTGAAGTGTTCCTGCCGGAATTCTTCTCTTTCCTGGATAACAGTTTAGCTTCAGAGCTCAACATCAATTTCCTGCGTTTATCCTTTGTTTTGGATCCCGATACCTTTCAGATGCATGCAAGGGTTAACTTAGGTCTTGACCTTGTCCTGAACTTTGGGATAATCAAAAAATCCTGCAAAAAAAAATAGCAGTTTACACAAATATATTAAGCAGCACAACTAATTTTAACGTTCCAAATCAGCATAGTACCATATGAACTTGAAAATTTGATAATGGCTGCTTAGTAAAGACTTGTACACTGCTTAAGCTGTGCATATTATTATTATTATTATTATTATTATTAATTTTAGATACTGTCAGTACATCCATATTGTGCTTTTCAATGCATATACAAACATACAAAATTGTTTCATGATCTTGACTTCAACTGATGCTGTGGCTTTGAAAGATCTGACCTTTGTTTTGTTCTTTGCTAGAGTTTTGGTCTTACAATCTTGAGCTGAATGGTCTATATGGCTTGTACTGATAAGGTCAGTCGAGTTGTAACCATGGGTGCCAAGCAGGCTGTGATTCATTTTCTGTTTAGCTGCTCGGGTGATTGAACAAATGGTGGTTCAGCCACAGCCTTCTGGAGCTCAACCCATTGACGACAGTACAGATAATTGTGGACTAAGAGAGGATGTCAAGAATGTTAATCTTTTCCAGGCTTAATAGACCAGTTTTATTACTCCTCAGTCACACGTGTATACAGGTAGATCCCCAAATATAGTTTCAGTCTTTAAGTGTAAAGCAGTAAGTGGCTGCAAGTTGCCCAATCAGATCCAGTCGAGGTTCAGGAAGCATTTAGGTGAAATTGTTAGTGAAACCACACCTTTGGGTAATCACACTTCTCCAGGACTGCTTTCCAATACACAATTCAGAGCTGCTGTGGAAAAATATCCAGGTACAAAATGTTCATATGCACTGTATATACACTGATTTGTCTAAGAATAAAACTCTTGGCTGTTTATTAACATCTTGTTTATTGCTGTTGTGAATATCATGGCACTCTGCCTGCTTGTTAGATTTACTCCAGCCATTGTGTAATATGCCAAAACATTCCATACCTTACACCATTTCAACAGTATTTACTCTATTGTACATTTCCATTACTTTCATATTAGCTCATATCCTCTATGTTAATGAGTTTAATGATATATTTTATGTTTATTGTGACTTTGGGACTCACCTAGTCATTTAACTCAATAAACTATTTTTTGGATTGTAATTTTCCCAGTCTCCTCTCAGTCTCCAAGGCTTGAGATTTGGTCCTGCTACCCACTTATAGAACTCCTCCAGGGTGAAACTATGGAAAACCTCCCTAAAACAGGACCCTTGGTGCTGGTGAAGTGTGAAGTATGGAATGTGGGAATACTTCTGGAATGCCGAATATGAGCCAGCTATGCTGTTGATTATTTGAAGGTGTTGAAGACTTCTCAAACTGCTGACAGAGCTGGTTGAATAATGTAAGGTCGCTGCCAACCTGATGGAATGCCGATGGCATTATTTTTGGCATCTCTCAAACTACAGTGATGTTTGGAGTGTTTTCTAAGGACATGAGATGCAGGGGGATCTCTCCTATCTCTGAAGAGCACTCTCTAAATTTGTTTAATGAGGAGGTTTTGCAGGTTTTAAAAAGTCGAGTGTCACTTTTCATTGACTAGACACCTCAATTTCACCTTTACAAAACTTTTTTATCTCTTTCTCCCTCACAGTTTCTTCTTTCTTAAACACATGAGTGTGTATCTGAATAGTATTACTGAGTTATATAATGTTCTGTTAGAGATTAGCTGCAAAAATGCTGTGCTGAGAGAGTGGAAGTAAGATTCAGCATCAGTCTGTTACATTGAGAATGTGTGGCATTTTTCTGTCATTTAAACAATGAGCCAGGCTTAGATTAACCTTATTTTTCCCCCTGGAGTTTGATAAGGGGATCAGTGGATAAATGTGGAATTTTTGTTTCGTATTTCAAACATTATAACCTCTAATATCTTTCATTCTCATGGCTATGGCTTTCAACAACTTGAGGACTCACTCTTTGTCCCCAACAAAAAGAGTTGTTATTTGTGGTATATACCATGGTATTAAGTACTTTTGCACACCATGTAAATACCCATGGTAAATGAATATGGTGATCATACACTAATGTGGATATCATTGCACCATGGCATCATGTTTCAGCAGAATCTTTGGCACAGTATTAAAATTAATCATTTTATCTCAGTTTGAGACAACATCTATGGAATAATGACATGATTCTAATCATGAATTATATAAACATAATAAAAAGTAATCATGTTTTTATTGTGTTTTATAGTGTTAGTTAGCTGTGTATGTCTACCTATAATTACAATAACCTAGCTGCAGTTTGATTGAGATTAATTGGAATCCACTACAGAAAAAACATGATTTTTGAAAAATGTTAAAGCTGAGTATTATGTAGTGAATTAGCGGTGTAGTTTGGTTCTTGACTAAATGATTTACATGAACTGGTTAATTTAGTAGATCACAAACATACAGCATGACTATAGCCTGATTCCCAAATACATGATTCTTATTAACCCGTTCTTTTAGTAAATCAAAAACACACACAATGAATATAGTATTGAATTGTTTAAAAGGACGAGCTACTGGTTTTAAATTAGTCTGAAGATTACTGAATTTGTGATTTTTATTGTTATTTTGATTGGCAGAATGTCAAAGTTTTTTGATATTGTTTCATTATTTTTAATGAAGTTAATGGAATAATTGCAGACATTTTATAACATACCTCTCAAAGAATGTTGACCTCCGAATACTTGTCATTCAGTTTCTGCGCTGGCCACTGCATTCTCTCTCCTTCACTTTCTTACAGTGCTGTGTTTGAATTCCACTTGGAATATGCAACAGCGTTTTTAGGTCTGAGCCAGAATTCCATTGCAGATTAACATTATACAGAGATGTTCTTCTTTTGTTCCCAGTCCAAGAAGACAGTGCTTTGATTCACAGACTCATATACACAACGCATGAATGCACACACGCATATCCTGCTCTTCATCACCTTTTTAGTCCTATTACTAAATCAAGCATTGCTATTAATAGTACCAGAGACTGAATTCCTCTAAAAGAGGCCTGAGACTGAAGTTGGAGTATGTGAGGGGAGCAAAGAGGACAGGGATGGAGAAAAAGGAAGTTTATTAAGGTGTCTACATTCCATTGAGGATGGAACCATTTTCATTTGTTAGGGAGATGGCTCTGTTTAGTCCAGTTTAGTAGAGTTTATTGTATTCAGGAGATTATGTTATTGTCTGTGGGGGCAAAGAAGTAAAGGAATGCTCTATTGTTCTGTCAGACTCTTTCAACCTGCATTGATTACAGGGTCTATGATTCACCATTGTGCTATTTTGAATAGACAGCAATGGACAAGCAGGTACATGTACTGTAATCTGTGGAATAAATATCAGTCTTACTAAAGCAAGTACTGTAGCACTAATTGAGCTTTATATTTTTAGCTTTCATTTTAGTTTTAGTAATTTCGCTGTTTGACTTTGTCATTTTTAATAGTTTTTGCTTTGTAAAGCTATTTTAATTAAAGTCGAATTTATGATTCATGGGGATGAATTTATATATGTTCATTACTGTTGGTTGCCATATTTGTGTTGTCCCTCAGATGATACATGCTGATACGTCTTTCCAACCCCTAGAATGTTTTTGTTAGTGTGGAAAGTCTGGAAGCCATTTTTGGAATTGGTCATGTGTTGTTATTTTTTTGGTGTTTTAGGAGATTGTTCTCAGAATCCCTCATTGTTTGGCTTCCAGGAATTTGTATTTGCCATTTTCCATGGCTGGACTATGGTCACAAGGTTGGATTTGGTCACAAATAACAGGCACTTTCCAGATTCCTCGTCATTAAGGGTTGATACTTAGCTTGCTTGTTTGTTTATGAGTGCTGTGGTTCAAAATCAAACTACATACTGCGCCAAAATGAAGTGGCAATGTAATGGAAAAAGCAACCAAAAATACATATTGTTATGTACATTTTAGTGAAACAGATTATCAAAATCAAATACAAGTTTGAAGCCATTTTAGTAAAGCAGCAATGGGTGCTGCAAATGCCTTTATTCATAGCAAAGTGCATTAAGCACATCTTGTGTCATTTTTCTCTCTCTCATTAGATCTCATTAAGAGTGTAAAAGGACACATTTTACCCAGATTCATTTGACAAAGTGTGCTTATTTCAGTCACATGTGCACTTTTGTTCTTTGTTGTGTCTGTTATCTTTCTAATCAACTGTCCTCTTTCTGAAGGTCATGTACCCTGTTGTTTGTTCAAAGTAGGCGGACACACAAAAGAAGATCTAGAGTGTTTGTTTGAGTGTTTATGAAGTTAATCTTCTGTTCTCCTGTTTGCTATATAGATCAGTATAAAAACAGTGGAGGCTGTTACGCACACACTGTCTGTATTTCAAAGGAAAGGGTTTGCGTGAGAGGAGAATGTGGGGGATACGCACACATGTATGTGTGTGACTCCTTTCTGTTCTCACACCAGCACCTGGCTGGCTCTCAGGATTTGGTGTTATGATCACCATTACCATCTAAACAGCAGCCAACATCCCATCACACAACTGCACTGTTTCTCTTGGCACCCGGTCAAACGACCGTCTGTTGCTACATAAAAACACACACATGAACTGTCTGCGGCAGATCTCTTGCAGTTTCTTAGTCAGGGACAACTGTTGACGGAAGTGTATATATATATATATATGTGTATATATGAAACACATCTTTATTTGACCCTCTAACTCTTGCAATCTCTATTCTAATTCTATTCTTTATTCTATTCTTCTATTTAAACATTATTTTAGTTCACTAACTATATATATATTATTGTTGTTATAGCACTTGCGTATCATTGCTCTTTTGTTGATTTTGCATGCTTCCATTGTGCTCATTTGTAAGTCACTTGGAATAAAAGCGTCTGATAAATGTCAAAATGTAATTGTATGTAATGTAAATGGATATGCTTGTGTGGAGATATATCTTTTTTTTGCATTATACCCTATATTTGTATTCTTTTTTGCACTGAAAGTAAAATGGGTTTACACTGAATAATCAGATTTTTCAATACATATTTTCCTCAGTTTATGTAATTGCTGGCTGTGGCTGTGGGTTGCACATTTAAATAAGACGTATGCATAGTGGACGTTAAGGCACAAAAATTACAAAATAATTTAGTGTTGATTAAATTTAAAGGCTCAGAGAAAAGGGAGGACAGAATTGTCATAAAAAGCTAAGGACTAGTTTTGCCTTATTAGGGGGAAACTTTATAAAGTGGTGTATGAAATGAATTACCCCTTTGACAGATTGTCTTATGTTTTATGGTTTATAGCTGCACAATCTTAAAAGTTAACTCTCATTAAAGCACACTTATTTTAGTTACTATAGTTGTTTTACCTCCCTAGATGCCTTGATTTACTTCAGGAATGTTATATTTACCATGCCTTTCCATCTTCCGGAAAAAAACATTCACATCCGAATCTGCCTGCATCCCTCTATCCTTATCTCTCAGTGAGCTGTCATGAGCGACAGAGCAAGAGAAAAGTGCAGAGACAGAAGAGGCTGAAAGGATGCATTTGGGGAGAAAACAAGCAACTCAAAACAAACAGCCAGCAGGCTAAATATGAAACCAGTTATATTTGGGCTGACATTAAATACGGTCATAACAAACAAATAGAAGAGAGGCTGACTCATGCACTTACTCCCCGTTATTTGTGATATGTTTTGATATCACACTTTAAAACCATTTCTAAAAACCATAGAGAGAGAACACCTGTTTTAGTCAGAGACTTTCAGGACCCAAGATTGACATCTTTGGGCAGTTTAAACATCGGCTCCTCAGGCAAAATGAATTTGGTTATCCCTATAAATATTTATACCGAATACAGATGATAGCTTTACACAAATACACACACACACACACAACTGTTTGTGTTGGGTTTCCACCAATACGTTTATTTATTCGTTTTTTGAATGAGTTATATAACTGCAAAGACACACACATTGCAGGCACAAAGGGTTCACAGAGCAATATTTTACTTTGGAAGAGCATCCTTCCACTCTAAGAAAGTCTTTATGTCCTATATGTCTTGCTGTACTGAACACAGTGACACGTTTACAATAAACATCTCAAGTGAGTGTTTGCAGACCAGGCCGATTCCTACAGCCACAGAAACCTAAATTCATAGTTAGTGCTAGTCTCAGGAATCATTGCATAATGACTGTGTATGCATTTATAAAAACAGATATGCTAATGATAGGACTATGCAGAGCTCAAGTCATGATTATAAGTGGATTGTAAAAGATGGAGCGAATGTTAAAAGGACTTTGGGACTGAAATGTATACTTCTCACCTCATTATTGCAATGGGTTGTCTTGATTTTTCATTCTCAGGTCCTGACATCTGAAGTAACTGATGTTTGTAGTTTTGTGCTTGAGACTTTTCAGTCAGTATAGATGTCTTAATGTGTGCAAATCATGTTGAATATGTTTAAATATGTAATATTTGTCATTTTTCTTGTTTGTAATTTTCATATGAATTTTAAAAGTTTGTGATCATTAGAGTATTTTAAATAGAAATTAATGTTTTTATTCAGGAAGGATGCGTTAAATTTATCAAAGGTGACATTAAAGACATAAAAGTTAAATACACACTGTAAAAAAATCCGTAAAATTTACGGTAAAAAACTGACAGCTGTGGTTCCCGGAATGTGACCGTTAAAAATACGGTATCAGCGTTTTAGGTTTTACGGTTTTAAGTTAAAATTACAGTTAAATACCGTAATTTCATGAACTGATATAATGTTAATATACCAGCCTATTACAGTACTGAAATCTGTTTTGAATTTTTGATATACACTGATAAGAACCAAATGCAGGTGATGAGAAAGTCACATGATGAACCAAAGCCCATCAGCCCAAAGCCCATATGAACATCTATAGAAGGTGCTCAGTGTCATTCACACAAACACTAAACACCATAATGGTGAGACTCATTAAACTCAAATATACAATAAACATTAATTTAACAACATTACATGTAACATACAACCCTAATAAACATCACTGATAATAAAACACTAAGAAGAAAAGACATCAAATTCAAAATGCAATGCAGGGAATTCTGGGAATGTCAGTTTACGGAATTTACCGTTAACCATTTAAGTTTTTCCCGAAGCATTTTCACAGTTTTTTAATGTTAAAATCACAGCCAAAAGTTTTCTATTTCAAATAAATGCTGCTTTTTTGAACCTTCTGTTAATCAAAGATTCCTCAGTGTAAATCATCACAGTTTCCACAAAATGTTTCTTAAGCAGTGATTTCTGAAGAATCATGTGACACTGAAAATTGGGTAATGGCGCAATTGCTGTTGAAATCGCAATCGCACTAGGTTATTTTTTTTAAGGTTGAATGACTAACACATATAAATTACTGTTTTTCTTTAATTCCCCCCTCAAAAGTGAAGTAAGGTAATACATTTTATGAAACCTGTATCTTTGGAACATTAGTTCATAAATACACTGAAGCTGAATACATTGCCATAAAACCAAAGACATTTTGAATTATTTAAATCATATCCAACAGTCAATATCATATGTTGCATTTAAGCTGTGATATTTTAAAGGGATTTTATGAACCTTAGCTACAGTATTAGCACTGGTAGATATCCATCTCGCCTGAGCTTGTGCATCTGAACATGAAGCCTTTTTCATCCTGTAGTCTTACGTAAGTGTACTGCTCCGCTCTAGCCATGCGTCTGCGGGTTTGGCAGGTCCAAAAGGGTTGAACTGGCAGAGTATATGATGTCTTATTTCTCAGGTGCAAGATTGTTTTGATCTGGTTGAAGGATGGGCGTCTCTCTCTCATTACCCAGCTCTTTCATTCCACAGCTGGAGCAGGACTGTGTGCCAGCCTCACCCACCCATGTTGTCTTCTCTGAGTCTCTCTTCGCTTTCAGCACCATCAGTGCTGCTGGAATGACAACAAAGTTTGTTTTTGTTGAACACTCTTGTTCACGCTTTCTCCCCTAAAAAAAAACTGAGATATCCTCTCTCTCTTCATAGTCCTCTCTCATTCCCCAGAGTATGAATTTAATGAGTGCATATTACATTTTGATTAACTCAGGAGCTGTTGCCTTCCAATGAAAATAGCTTTTGTCCTCTGATTCCCTTTCAGTAGTACAACTAAATCAAATATAGATCCCGCAGTTCATACTTACAGGGTTTTATACAATGTATTCTATTAGTGTATTTATTTAAAATATACACAATGTTCAGTATTATACATAAAAATAAATGTGTTGAGGTTGGTAAAACTTCTCATAATACCACATTTATTGAATAAAAAAATATATATTATGAAATATTATTACAATTTAAAATAACTCTTTTCTATTTTAATATAATTTAAAATCTGATTTATTCCTGTGATGACAAAGCAGCCATTACACCTGTCTTCAGTGTCACATGATCCTTCAGAAATCATTCCAATATGCTAATTTGCTGCTCAAGAAACATTTCTTATTATTATCAATACTGAAAGCAGTTGTGCTGCTTAATATTTGTGTGGTAACTCTTTACTTCCAGACTGATGAACATTTAAAAGCATTTATTTAAAGCCAAAACACTTGTAACCATTTGCATATATTTTATTATGTGAAGAAAGCTATTATTCCATGAACACTGTGATGTTTAGATACTCATCTGTATCTGTATCTGTATGTGTGTCTGTAGGAGTGTCTGGCCCTGAGGAGCTGACTGTGGAGCGTGCTCACTCTGCCCTAGAGAACGTGTTTGAGACACTGAGGGGAGTCAGTCACACCCGAGACCACCTCAAGAACTTCAGCTCTGTGTACACTCCCAGTGATGGAGCACACCAGGTCAGTGAGCTAACATGCAATTTACGTTTCTCAAACACGCAATGCCACATGTTAATGTTCAGCTGGCCTCCCTAAAACATAAACCAATTCATAACCTATATATACAGTTGCCAACATGCTGCGCTCTCAAAGTTCAATTCCTGTCTCGAGGTCCTTTGCCGATCCTGCCCCCCTCTCTCTCTCTCTCTCTCTCTCTCTCTCTCTCTCTCTCTCCACCCAATGCTTTTCTGTCAGCTCTCTGCTGTCCTGTCCCAATAAAGGCAGAAAACACCCATAAAAAAAAAACATTGATAAAATGTTTTGATCCACTTTAATTGTGTGTGTGTATGTGTGTATATATATATATATATATATATATATATATATAT
>JAUMHE010000075.1:9380229-9438650 GCA_032359235.1 Enteromius mattozi
ATTAAAGAAACTCAGTTTACAATAAAGATCTTATCAAAACCTTTGTTGGAGTTCTTTAAACTAAGTGTTACACCACAACATCCTACTACTCCATCTCACTGCAAAGTGGCCCAACACATTAATTAATTAACTAAATTATATTTAACTAAACTATTAACGAATTGAATCATACAACAATCATTCAGTATAACTGTTCATCAGCTTTCCAAAGTAAAATATTTTATTACAGTATTAATACATTATAGCAAGCTCAGTTCAAGTGACTTTGTGCGTGAATGTACTGTAAAGTTAATCTAAAGAACGCATCAGTATCTTAATTTAAAGTTTGGTAACTAAGAGTTGACGGTTTATCCTTAAACCTTTGTTTGTCTGACAATGCTTGAGTCCTGCTGTGTTCAGGCTGTGGCCCTCCTTTTTTTTTTTTAGATAGTGGCCTGTGTTCAGGAAATTAAGAGGTAATTTTGATATACATATTAGGTTACACTCATGGTTTGATGATAAGGCATGCATAAATTCATGCGTTTGGCATCCCGTTGATGTCACCGGTTTCCTGACTAATGTGATTAGTACAACACTGAGGTTAGGGACCCACCCAGGGGCATCACTAGACTCCGTAAACTACTACAATAAAATATTACTGATGAATCCTTATGTCTAGCTCGGGATATTTTTAGTTGTGCATCAGTTAATCAAAGAATTTGTTCAAATTTATGTTTTGCCCAATGCATTTTTGACAAGCAAGGTAAAATGTACACTTGTGATTAAAACATATTTTTATCAAAACCATTTCTGCATCCTTGCCATAGTGTGAGTCTGAGTTATTAGCCATTCATACAAAAAAAAAAAGGTTTGAGGAAAGGTAGAATGACATTAGATGATTAGACATGGTTTCTTTGACTTATAAACAAACACACACAAAAAAACATTCTTTACATTTGAGACTTTAATTTTGAAATTTTAACTCTTACTATGAAATTCTATGTCATTCAGTATAACCACTACTAGTTCCTGTTGGCGGGATTAAACAGATTAGCTATTAATAAAAGTCATGTCTGTCAGCCTGTGTCCCCCTGTCAAAATGCCATAGAGCATTATATGTTATCAAATTGACAGTTATGTGTAACATTTTCTGAAACTACTGATCGTAAAAGTTATATCACTGGAATGCTAAAGGAAGATGATGAGGACTTTGAGGAAGATGATGATGAAGATTATAGAGCTGCAAACAGAGGGAAAATTTCGGCTGTCTTTTCTGCTATATCTAGTGTTGTATCTGGTGAGTTTTAAATACATAATAACTAGCAAATATATATATAAAAAAAATCTGTATGTTGAGATAGTAGCAGTTGTACTAGTGCACTTTCAAACAATACAAACTTGAAGAATGACCAAAACATAATAATAATAATAATAATCTGAAATGTGGTTCAAAGTAAATTATCTTAATTTAAGTGGTATATATATATATATATATATATATATATATATATAATTGCTTTCACATTTAATCGGTCATTTGTTAGTTGGAAAAAAAGAAGATAAATATAATGCAGGCATGGAAACACAATCACTATCACTAGCTATTTTTATTTCATATTAACATACCAATATAATGTTGCGCTGTGTAGATTTAAGGAATCGTATTTACTTCTACTTTTTTCGTCCTTTATTATGAAATCAGAGTAGTCGCTAGAGGACGCTATGACGTCATATTTTGGCGACAGTTTTTTTTTTAGTAGGAAGGTGCTGCAGCTGATGTCTGTTATGTTGTGACAGCAGTATCATCGCTAGTGGTTGTTACATTTGTCTGTGTTTGTGTTTTTTTAGAGCAGTTGAACCGGATCATGTTGTCATATTCGATAGCTCAAAAAAAAAAACTATCTGCCAAAAGAGGAATTTGCATTTCATAACACTCTCATAACACTTCCTCATAAGTTAACTCCTCTGATCAGTTACATTAAAGTGTATTTTCAAAACATATGGATATCTAGTGTGTTTTGCCAGGTACTGTCATCTGATCAGTGATATTTAGTGTGCTTGGGCAGGTTTTCTCAGGAACTGGATTTGTTTGAAAGCATCAGAGATGTTAAATGTACCATCTCAGTCTTTTCCGGCAGCTGGATCCCAGCAGAGAGTCGCACCAACCGGAGAGTCCAGAAATAAGGTTGGCCCCTTAAACTACATAATTGTCATAGGAATACTTTAATTAATGATTTAAATAAGACGGCTCTATATTTTAAGTACAGTTGTGTGTACAGCACTGTGCATTTACTGCTGTGTGTAACGAATGCAGGTGGCGCTAAAGCCAGGTCACAGTCTCCTGGACTGGATCCGACTGACCAAGAGTGGACGCGATTTGACTGGACTGAGAGGTCGATTGATTGAGGTGACAGAGGAGGAGCTGAAGAAACACAACACCAGAAACGACTGCTGGACCTGCATTAGAGGTAGAACCTCGAAATACACACCAGGAACTGATCTTAGTAAAGATTTCTATGCTTGTTGAGGTCAGTTATGGAAACCTGTTGTGAATGTATTTTGCTCAAGTTTGGATTCAGTAGAACTATATATATATATATATATATATATATATATATATAATAAAAAAAAAAACAAAACATTTAATTGATCAGATGCATCAACAGGCACATTTACAGTATGCAGCAATGATAATAATAATAATAATAATAATAAATGTTTGGTTCAAAAATGCTGTTCATTAAATAAATGACGGCTGCATAAGCCATGCATAAGTGACTTTTTTCAGTTCTGTTTGGAGTTGAAGCTATGTCAGATGTACACATTTCTGTAGGTATGGTCTATAATGTAAGTGCCTACATGGATTTCCACCCTGGTGGGGAGGAGGAGTTAATGAGGGCTGCTGGGATTGATAGCACTGACCTGTTTGACCAGGTAAATTCTCTCTAAGCATAGTGTTTAATAGTGGTTTCAGAAAACAGTCTATATTTTGATCTTAAATGATTTAACACTTAAGTATACAGTTACAATTACTTAGAACTAAATAATGTCCAAAAATGTCGAGAATTGCATTTATTAACTATGAATTAACTATAAACTAATAGCTGGCAAATTATTATAAGAACTTTATTACAGTATACTTATTGTTGCTGATTCTTTCCACCCAAGGTCCATCGGTGGGTGAATTATGAGTCTATGCTGAAGGAGTGTCTGGTGGGTAGGATGGCAGTGAAGCCCAACCCTGCTCTTCAAGGTTCTGACAGCTCTTTTGGCAGTTCATTTTGTGATAATATATAATTATAAACTGCCTTAGGGCCTGCACCAAGCATCAAGTTTTTGCTTGAAATAATCAGTAGTTGAAGTATTTTGATGTACTAATTACCATGCTGTTAAGATTGTTAAATATTCATATCAATTCAGAATCCAACCCAAAATAAGATTTTTGATAGTTTTTTTTTTTCCCCCAAATGCCTCGTTTCATGGTTCTTTGGTTTCTGCAGCTCAGACAAAGAAGACAGAAAACACTCACATAAACGGTATGACATTAAAGCCATAGTTCAGCTATGCAGATTTCTAGCTATAAATGCAGAGTATGTTATTACTTTATTTCACGAGGAGTAATTATCTGTGTGTGTGTGGTACTCCTTATACCAGGTTTGTCTGTTCCTCCACCTTTAAGACAGGAGCCTGTACCTACTCCTCTCCCTGCCAAAGATCATCGCCCTCGGTATGTTCTTTACTTTATAAAATTATACTGAGTGACTCATTTCTTGGTGTAGTATCAGCTGGAGGGTGTTCCAGAAAGCAGGTTATGCGGCATACCTGAGTATGTTTAAGAGTAAGTAAGCAGATAACCCCAACTTTTGGTTCCAAAAACAGAGGTAACTTTCATGGTATGCAAATAGCCATTGCAACTTGCTCTCTGAAGATAAACTGCTCCAGAGTTGGTTTTATTTCAGGGTTAACTTACTTCATAACTATCAGTGCATGCGTGCCTGACCCACTGACTCCAGTGGGTGTGACAGATTGTGCACAATATTATATATTATTACAATAAAGTTCTATCTAGCTGTATAGCTCATATAGTTGTATGATGTGTAATATATTATTCTAATATGGTTATATTTATTATATTAAATATAATATAATATAATGTATTGCCATATGCAAGTTTTCTGTATAAATTATACACTATAATGACAAAATGTTTATTTTATTATATGTTTATTATATTTTATTATCATCTCACACATGGATCTGCATTTTCTATAATGCATGCATGACTTATTATATAATTAGCATCAAACAATATATAATGCTTATTCTCAAGGATTAAGTGACTCGTCGTTGTTTTATTCATACTTCTTATTCTGTTATGCAGCATTTAGGGCTATTTGTGGTGAATAATGAATAATGGTCTTAGCTGGTATTGTTGAGATTACATGTTTGAACCCAGGTAGATTCATCGTGTGACCCAGAGTTTACTAACATTTCAGCAGGAGTTTGGAAATACTAGTATTTTATGGAAAAATTATGGAAAAACATTATATTAAAATGAATGAATGAAGGAAAATATTTTAGCACAAAATTTAGGCAAAAATTTGAGGGAAAAAGACCTAATTGAAGCCATACCGGCTGATTCTTGTTTTTTTCTTCATATTTAGGTATGATTGGTTCCAAACAGATGTCACCGTCAATATTGTTATTTACACCAAGCGAAAGGTTGGTGTCCATTAATTTTTTATAAAATGCAGTGGTTGTCTGGTTGTCGTTTCTCAGATATAAAAGAAGAAGAAACAGAATTATTAAAAATTAAAACATTATTTTATTTTCCTCTTACCAGATTCCCAGTGCCGGCTGTGCTGTGGTGGATCTACTGGATGATACTCTTCGGGTGGAGATGCTCTTAGGGAAGATGTCATACCTTCTCTACTGGCGTGGGTCTTTCTGCACTTCTCCAGCTACTGAGACATTAACATTATTGTGAATTCTTCTATACAGTATCTGTTATAACATGTTATAATAGTTGATAATTCTTTTTTTAGGCTTGTTCAGTGAAGTACAAGGACGTGTTGATGGTAAGTAGTATGCTAAATTAAACATGCTTTGTAAATGTAGAAATATTTTGAAAATTATCTGTACAAACGTACTGTTGCTGTACTATGGTAAAGTGATGATATAGGGTGTTATGACTGTGATCTATTGAGGTGTAGTGTACAGTACCTTCCTACTGATTCATTACCATTTAATTTTATTACGGCATTTACATGGTACTAGTATTTAAAACAGATCCTTATTGGAAATATTCATTCATTTATTTTTCTCATTCTAAAGAAGTGTTTCTCTGTTGTCCTGTGTTTAAAGTTCAAACAGCCCACTCTGTAGGAAAAGTTCAGGTGTGTCTCCACAAATCTGTCAAAGAGAAGTGGACGAAATTGGGACAACCACTAGAACACCATGACACATTTATTCAGTGTAAAGATCGTGGTGAGTAACAGACCTATGATTTAAATTTTCTCACTAATATCTAAGTTTCAGAGAATTTGCTTTAATTTTAGTAAAGATAAAGATGTAGAGAAACATGTTTAAAGGGTAAGCTCACCTAAAAATTAAAATTCTGTCATTAATTACTCACCCTCATGTTGTTCCAAACCCATAAGCCCTTCGTTCTTCTTTGGAACACAAATTAAGATATTTTTGAAGATATTCAGAGAGCCAGCTGACCCTCCATAGACAGCAACACAACTGAAATTATCCCAGGTCCAGAAACGTAGTAAAAACATTGGTAAAATAGTCCATGTGACATCAGTGGCTCAACTTCAGTTTTGCGATGCTACGTGAATACTTTTTTGTGCAAAGAAAAGAAAAATAACAATAAATATACTCAACCATTCTTCTCCTGTGACTTACGTCCATTTTAGAGAGTATCACAACATAACGCATATGCACGCTTTAACGTATTTGACGTAATCTGCCTTGTTTACATCCGGGGGAAAGAACACACATGGACATACTCTGTGGTTGTTTACACTTAGTGGAAAGTGTGTATACGTTGTGATACTCTCTAAAATGGTGGAAGATGTAAGTAAGATGTAAGATGTATCTGTCTATGGAGGGTCAGATGACTCTCTGAATATCATCAAAAATATAATTAATTTCCGAAGTGTTCTGAAGATGAACGAAGGACTTATGGGTTTGGAACTACATGAGGGTGATTACTTAATGACAGAATTTTCATTTTTGGGTGAACTAACCCTTTAAGTAAATGGGTACCACAAGGCTCTGTGTTGGGCTCTTATTTTGTGTTGATGTTTTACATTAAATTTTGTTTTGTTTATTTCTATTGATTGTAGAATATTTTGTACATTCAGAATTGGTTCTAAATATACAGAGGGAAAAAAAGATTTTCACCAGTAAAGGTGTTTATTATTAAATATATTTGACAGCTTAAAATAGAAACACATATTATGTGCATCAGTTTCTAAAACAAGGATTGCGTTTGGAAAGCCCCTTAAACACACTTCAGCTCTAAAATTACAAATCTTATTACCCTTGAACAGTTCTAGACCAGAAGGTTTGACTGATACCAATATTTTAATATATAATTAGTAAGTGTCTTTACTCATTTACTTAATTGTCTTCTTATTACATGTATTTTTCATATTTCTATCATTTTATATAGCATTTTGTAATTGTTGTCCTATTTTTGGCCTTTTAGGTCTCTAAAAGAAATAGCATGGTAAAACATAAATTATTAATAATAGTAATGTTCAATAACATTTGTTTCATCACAGAGCTCTTCTACAGGGAATGCGTGTTGGTTTTGAAAACGGACGTCACACACGACACGCAGATCTTGCGCTTACAACTTCCACCAGGGTCACATATGCAAGTTCCTGTGGGGAGACACGTCTGCCTCAAAACCTCTCTCCACGGTAATACGTCAATTTATGTCCCACAGCACCTGCTCATGATCTATAGAGAACTGATGGAAGGTGACAGTTTTATGGAGTGTTTAGCAGACTGCATTTTTGTGTTTGGTGGGCAGGTACAGATGTTGTGAAACCTTACACACCAGTGGATCAGACGCTAATACCTCCCTCACAATCTAGCGCTGAAATGGGCTCAGACTTACATCTCATGATAAAGATCTATCCTGATGGATTGTTGACCTCACATCTCGCCAGCCTCCCTATTGGTTTGTAACTTCCCATGTCTACCTATTTTTTTTTTAAAGAAAGAAACCGTATTACTTATATAATATTATTATTTTTCACCATGCAATTCATGAGCTGGAATTTGAACCCCACTCTTTTCAGTAAAGCTGTTTGTAAGATCTTTTAAAAATATAATTACGCTTATTAAGGTTATATGGGCTTTTTTTTCAAACTCAAATGTTAATGGTAGTCCGCGTTTGGTATCCAAGTTCAAATTTGAACTTAATTAAAACCAAAAAGCTTTCTCAGCTCATGACTTACAAAACTTGTAATGCATGTGCAGAAAGAACAAGAGCACAAATAAATAGTACTTAGCAATTAATAGTAAAAAAAAGAATAGGGGTGTTATAATCAATACCGTTTTGCCCAGTCCCGCCTGCTCCTGCAAACATTCTAATATTGCATATTATTTTCATGTATCTAAGTATTTAAATCTCTTTTAGATGAGTGCACCACACTGTTCACTTTCGATTTCGCAATCACGCGCACTCTGTGTAAAGGGAGCGTATCTTATGATATAAGTTATTTGTCAATGAGCTTTTGATCTGTTGAGTAGCAAATTCTCCATTGTGGTCTTGTAAGTCATCCCTCCTCTGGACTCGTGATCAGTGGATTTCATTTTTTGCCAAGCTTTGCATATGTTGGTGTTTTCTAAATGACAGTTTTCCTAAAATTATATTCTATTCTCCTATTCCTAAAATAAGAAATATCCCAATATATCGTCTTGCTTATAGTATCGCAATATATTTCAACATATCATATTGCAACCCCTGTATCTTGATGCGTATCGTATCACCAGATTCTTGCCGATACACAGCCCTAATGAAAACTGAAATCATGTTGAATCACAAACAAACAAACTTACTGACTCCTGTCATGTTTCTGGTCTGTTCTAGGATCCTCTCTGTCAGTAGGCGGTCCGGAGGGATCCTTCACTACGCGAATTCTGCGTGATGTCACTCATCTCTACATGTTAGCGGCTGGCACAGGTTTTACACCCATGGCTCGTCTCATACGGTTGGCTCTTCAGGACCTCACATCAATCAGGTCTGTACAAATATGGAAAAAAACACACACAACAAACAACATGAACTATTTAAGTCACTAGTCGAAAAGCAAATGTTGCAGACACTTTTGGTAGTATCAAGGCTGTTTTAATTAATGTATAAACATGGATGAACAATATTATCGGACAATCGGACAATAATGGCTTAAAAATGTAATTATCTGCATTGGCCTGATATGAAAAATTATGCTGGTGTGCCTTACTGATAAGACAAATAACTCAAATGTGTTCAGGGTGTGTTAGTGCTAAGATCATGTCAGCAGTGTGGTGATTCTTTAAGCTAAATTTTGCCTGAATGGTGATTAGATTTTGTGTTTTCACTGTTCACTGTTCTGTGCAGCGCTGCTTTAAGCTGAGCAAGCCTTCTGACAACTATCTACGAAAGTGCAGTGAAAGTTCATTCATGCAGATTTGTATTAAAGCTATTTTTTAATCTGCTGAATGAATAAAATTTTTAAGACACCTTCAATCAAATGCAGCTGTCAGTGCCAAGCTGTTGAATCAGCAATCATGTACATTTCTATTACTGATAGATGTCTTTTAATTATTGAGATTTTATGCCTATATGTAGGTATGTATTTATTTAAGTTTTTACTTCTAAAGTAAAATGGAATACATTGGAATAAAATGATTGGTTGAAGATTATTAGTAAAAGTTAAGTTATTTTTTAGTAAGTTATCTTAAGATTAATCAGAAAGTTATTGATAGATTAAATGTAAAATACTTATTAACCTATTAATTGAGAAGTGTAATAATTAAAAATTAAGTTTAAATTTACTGTAAAGAAAATGTACTGCACTATTTTTATTACATTTTATATAAAATAAATATTTTACAAAATAGGTTTTAATCCAAATTTGATGTAAAATTAAAGCCATATGTCTAAATAAGTTATGTTTAAAATTTGAAGTTGATGTATAAAAAAATTAGATTCCTATAAAATTGTGTTAAGGCGTTATACCAAAATAGCCACCAGGTGCCTTTGAGACACCATAACATTTTTTTTAATGAATTTTCCACACATATTTATAAATTTCTCTGTCAGTATTATGTTTATCACCAAATATGGAATCCTGAGACTCAGACCATTCCGATGATATGTATTTTGTCAAGATTATAAAAAGTTTTTATTACAAAATACTGTCATATATTTGAAACACCGCGGTAAGGGGAAGGAGCCCGCCGTATTTTAAAATTTAAAATATTAAAGTACTAGTTCTATGGTAATGCATTGTCCGATTTTCAAACTGTTTTTACAGGCTGAATCTTGAGGTTTTAAGTTTCTAAAGATATATAATTTATGATTATTACTTAAACGTGACAGGGAAAAAGGAAACGACAAATAATTTTTGTGTCAAAGGTCAGAGTTCCTGTTATACATAATTTTTAACAACAGTGGAAAAACCTTTCCAATGATATATAGTTTGTCATGATTACATTAGGACTTAATTGTAATATTTTGAAATAAATTTAGGCGTTCCCGTATACGGGACAGTTACAGTTAAACTAGCTGACTAATCGTAATAACAACAACAATATATATTTTGTATGTTTGTCTTTTCAGAAAAACCAAGATGATGTTCTTTAACCGTCAGGAGAGGGACATACTTTGGTGCTCTCAGCTGGATGAACTTTGCTCGAAAGAGCCAAGGTATAATTTTTCACATTATATGTAGGACTGTTTGTTCTATCCATGGTTTCCAAAAACATCACTTTCACTATGCTTGCCACCATATTTGTGTCCGATGTGACAACGAGCACAGCACATCTATATGAGATTTAGTAGATTTTAGATTTGATCCCTGGATTTGATTGTATTTTTAGGACAGCAAATGTAACAGATAGGCCATGCAACGTCCTGAATATTTAATACTGAATATTAAAATTAAAAACAGCTCAAATCAGCTCAAAACTTTTTTGAGTTAATGATAGTGTAACAAGATAACGTTAGCTCTTAGCAGTAGCTTTTTAGCATTAACTAGCTTTGTACACAATCTGAATTAAATGTCAATTTAGCTAATACAAGCACAATTTATAATGAATTCTTTCTGGACAAATTTCTGTTTGAATTGAGGACGTAGTCACACGAAGAAGGTTTTACGATCTTGAGGAATCCTCTTTCGGCTGCTCCTGCTTCACAGTGAGTGAGACTTGCGCTAACAATGATTCTTTTGTCCGTCCGCATTTTGATTTCAGCAAGTCTTGGATGGTAATTATTGATTAATTAAAACTTAATATAAAGTGGATTTCAGCCAATTCAAATAGTGAAAGCTGATTGTCCCGCGTTCGTAGACAGTGTGCGCCATCCGCTGACATCCAGGGCGCCATTTCTTCCTGCGGGACAATCCCCGTGGGAGAAGAGGACAGGGGAGAGATCCACGGTGTCCTTTTATTTAAGGGATGTACATATGTCTTTATGTCTTTAGACAAATGTCAATACAGTATTTTTTTCAGAACCTGTGCCTGTCTTATTATTCCATTTAACTTATTTGGCTACTGTAAAATTGGCAAAGGGAAACTTTTAACAAACATGTTTTTTTCTGGCATGCTCTGTCTGCAATAGCAAATAGCTTTGTAGTTGATGGTATGTTTTTCGATAATGGTAGAAAACACTTATTAGGTTGATTTCTTTGCCCAACAAAACAAACAAAAAAAACTTGGCTGTCAATCATGATGGAAGAATAAACAAGTTAAGTTACAGCATGTCCCCTAATGAGGCCATAATATTTATTCTGTGGGAGTCCCCCCACCTCCCGGCCCCATCAGAGGCCACATCACCCCTCGAGCACCCTTCTCACCTTTTTCACCCCTGACCCATTTTCATGCCAGATTTATTCCACCGATCTAACCTCTTTGGGATCTAATAAAATTGTAGTTTGGAGTTTGTTCTGATGAATGTTGCTACAGCATAACATATCCCGGGCATATTTTGACCTTGTGAACCTTCTGCGAGTGTTTCATTGATCTTCCTCTGGTAGTTGTGGCTGCTGTGACCATAGATTGACAGGTCACGCAAATGTGACTCGGACACAAAAATGGTGGCGATAAAACATTGTGACGTCACATGAAACCTAAGAATAAGTAATGTCACATCTTTGAATTACAGTGCAGGGGAAATTAATCTTAGTGGGAGTTCACACAGTATTTTATTTATTTATTTACTTAATGTATCTTAGGTTTGAGGTGGAGAACGTTCTGTCGGAGCATACAGACTCATGGAAAGGCAGAAGAGGGCGGATTGATGCTTGTATGCTGCAGAACTTTCTGGAGAGACCAGAAGACTCCAAATGTTTAGTGTGTGTGTGCGGCCCAACTGGATTCACAGAGTTAGCAGTGCAGTGAGTCTTTTATTTATTTATTTATTATGGTTTACAGATACATGCATTTAATATATGTGAGAAGTTTGAGGTGTTTTTTTTACTGTTTGGATGATGTATTGATTTTTTTCTTCTTCTCAATGTATATTTTCTCACAGGTTGGTCAAACAGCTGGATTTCAGTGAAGAGGAAATTCACATTTTTCAGGGCTGATTGGGACTTTGAAGTGAAAAATGGATTTTACATACATATACTTGCAGACTATCTCTATGCATATAAAATGCACTTTTCAGTGAAAAGAAAAAAAGTTCCACTATATTGTCTTATAATTTCTAAATTATTCTAATTATTTAATTTCTAAATCTAAAGGTTCAGTCAGAAGCCTGCACTGAGAAACATCACTAGTTTGTTTGTCTCTTAACATTTCCTTCTATTATTATTATTATTATTATTATTATTTTCTTTTTCCTATTTGAAGGTGCAGATTTGAACAATGCAGAATAATTCTGCTAGGTTTGTTTTTGCAATGAAAAATGTTTGATGTATTATTATTATTTTTTTTTTCATATTTATTTATGACAGGGAAGATTTAGAGCACTTAGTGCAATGCAACTACACCATTATTGAGGAAGCAATCCATGCAACCAATTATGTTGCTGTGTTTCTATATAGCAAATTGAAATGGTCAGTAAATCAGAATGCAAGAGATGGGTTACTTTAAAATATAGCTATTGCTGTTTGGAAATGCTAATTTGACTGCCAAATTGATTTCTCAGTGTGTGTACAGATGTTCTAATAATGTTAAGTTATCTACCTGGAATGCAATTTCCCTACATAAATTTATATTTTGTGCCTCTAGTGCTGTTGTGTCTCAGTTGAACTCTGTAAACTTGTATCACAGGCCTGATGTCAGTTTAGAGGGGGATGAATTGTTTTATTTATAGCAAAGCATTTTCTGTTATACCAGCAAACCAGGTTGTTCTGGAAATATATATTTTCATGCATTGTTTTTTTGCATGATACTTTGGACATTAGGTGTTTGATACATTGCAGTCCAAATATTTATTTCTTGAAGAAAGCCATGAAATATGAATGACTGTAAAAACTGATGATTATTTGGCTGGTCAACCACTGATGGCTTCCAACAGAGAACTTTAACAGAATTGCTCTATCAGTGCTCACATTCAAGAGGAGGATGGGATGTGGCACTAAACTGTAAGCGGCAAGAAATTGAATTAAATGTTTAAAAAAAATGCTGTTTTGTAACACAGCAACACCTCACTGAGACCATGCTGAGCTTCTGCAGAGCTTCAAGAAAAGCAATACTAAAAACATTGCACCGTCACACATTCTAGTATAAAATTTGGAATAGAGAAATCATTTAAATCTTTTATTTTGTCCTTTCCAGAGGAAGTCACATTGGCAGATGTAACCACAATCAACAAAAAAAAAAAAAAACTGAAACCATCCAAAGCAGCATACAAGTGGTGAATGTAAAACGTTGCAAATAAAAGGTAACATTAAGTAAGAAGTGACATTTAATATGGTAACACTCTACTTTAATAGCCCGCTTTAGACATTCTACTAACTATATGTAACTTTGTAACTACATCACGAATACATGTCTACTAACTCTCAGAGTAGATTGTTAAGGTAGGTTTAGGGTTAGTAGAATAAGTTAACATGTAAAGTTTCTCATAGTCTGCATGTTGCGGACCCATCAAAACAAAGTGTTAGATGATATTAAGCACACAGTCTACTAATACTGTAATGACTGCTAGTTGACGTGTAGTTGCATAGCTACTTACTGTTAGTTAGGGTGACCATAAATGACATTTTTCCCAGACGTGTCCTGGCCAGTTAGTTCTATAAGGATGTAGGTTTTGGCAGGTGTGCAGACCGATCGGTATAACATTGGTTCCTTATGTTTTCAAAACACTCTTGAGGTACAAATCAAAGCAATATAAAAATCCTGGCCAAGACGTGCCCAGGAAAAATTACACGTATGATCACCCTACTGGAGTAGAATGTCTTAAGTAGACTCAAAATAAAGTTTTACCTTTAACATTTATCATTTCTCTTTACACCAAAAACATGTTGAATGTACAATTAAATATACAGCCAAAAAAGTAACACATCAGTGTTGGAAAGCTTTTTTTTTTTCCTTATTATTTTCTCATACAGCCCCAGCAATAACAAACCAGAAATGTGTTCCTTTCAGCCCATTAAACAGGATTTCATGCAGCAAATGTATACATATTAATGCTGCATACATTTTTCAGTGCTAAGGACACAAGAATAGACTTGTGACATTCTGTCTAGGCACATTGAAAAATGGAAGGGCAGCACAACATAAAATGTGTCTATGTGATTTCTTGAAACAAGTTTCACATAAGACCAGGCAGTGATTTTGCTGATTGACTCTATTACCTGGAAAAGGTGGGACTTACTTTAATAGAGCTGCCATAATGGGAGTATCATTTTCTCCCATTCATTGTAATCCCAGTGGTCTGTTTAACCTATAAACATTTACTGGCAATACTGCAGAAATTTACTAAAGCAACAAAAGCAAAACTGAGTGGGCATATTAAACACAGATACAGAGATTAAGGTTGCTAATCACTTTCAAAAACACATCTGTCATGTGAGCCAAATCAGTCCGGTTTAGGGCACATTCAGCTCTGGTTTGAATGTATCCTTTTGTATGTTTCTATGCGTACTCAAATTCAAAATGCGACACACACATTCTTCAAAAGAAGCACATAAACAGGAACCGGATAGAGTTTAGTTGTGATCAGTGTCCCTTATCTCTAAAGATCTGAGCATTGGAAATTCTTCCCAAAGTTCTTCATTATCCTCACTCTTAATGGAATTCTGAGGGAAGCCAGTGAAGCGCTGTACTTTGGAAGAAGCACTGCCACTTGGTGGCACATTCTCATACGGTGGGGGGCTGCCAGGGTCATCCCCTCCTAACAGAGGCTGTGTGGACTCAGAGCGAACGTAGGCTGGAGGACAGGATGAATGGTTTTGATACGGACCACCGAAAACAACTGTTGCATAAGGGATAGAATCCCTGTCGTGCTCTAAGTCGCATCTGACACAGGTCTGGAATGAGGAATGACTCTCATCACGACTGTCCATGTCGTGTGACCACTGGTTCTTCTTGACATAGTTACTCTTGAACGGCTCTTTCTCATCCAAATCAAGAAGACTGAAGTGGGACAGATACACCAACACAGGCTCCTTGTCTTCTTTAAAGGAAGGCATGCCCTTGGACAAAATCATGTTAACATATGAATTAATTAAGCGTTTGATTAACTTTTAAAACCCATTTGATGATCAAAATCTATTCCAGATATCATCCAGATAATCATACCTCCACTGAATTGGTGGTGGTCCACTTCTTAATGCTGCTGTTGGCAGGATCAGGAATTATAGGCCACAAACACATCTTCACCCTATGAAAAACAGAGACATTTTATTACATTACTAATACATGAGAATAATGGCTACACTTTATTTTGATAGTCCACTTTATACATTCTACTAACTACAAGTAACTTTGTAACTATGTCAACTACATGTCAACTAATTCTCATTAATTTTCAACTACATGTCTATTAAGTCTCAGTGTGGATTCGTAGGGTAGGTTTAGGGTTAGTAGAGTAAGTTGACATATACAGTACTTGCAAAGATTCTCTTAGTGGTGTGGACCCATCAAAATAAAGTATTAGAAGATATTAAGTAGACAGACAACTAGTACTCTAATGACTGCTAGTTGACATGAAGTTACGAAGTTAATTACCGTTAGGAGAATGTCTAAAGTAGACTATCAAAATAAAGTGTTACCAGAATAACAAGCCTGTGGATGCTCACCGTTCATGTTTTCCAAAATAGGCAAACACAATAATGATGACGAGAAGTGAAAAGCCAACGCATGCTGGGATAAGAAACAACACCATTTCAATTCCACCTGAAAAACATTTACAATAATCAGTCAAACTGATTAAAATACATTCACTGTGTCTGAATATTTATACTTTGCGTCTAGTAAAAGTCAAACTAATTTATCTGGTAAACTGCATAATCACTGAGATTATGGTGTACAACCAATAGAAGTTTTGCTTTTCTATAATTGATTTGATAATTTATCGATTACTATGAAAGTATGAATAATCAGTGACAATGATTTGTAAGTTGTCATTGAAATCGTATTTGGCAATATCGTATTACTATAATCTATCATACTTATCACACTGTCATACAATCATACTTATTACTATCATATATGTGCCATATAATATGTGCACTACCATTAAGCATTAAAAATTTCACATCAGTACGTTTTCAAAAAAGGTCTCACATGCTCACCAAGGTTGCATTAATTTGATGGAAAACAGAGTAATGCAGTGATGATATGTATTTTATAAATGAATACACACACATGCGCACAGACACATTTGTATATATATGTATATATATATATATATATATATATATATATATATATATGTGTGTGTGTGTGTGTGTGTGTGTGTGTGTGTGTGTGCGATTAAATCATAACTAAAAAAATACAGCTAACTAACAAAATAAAACACAATAAAACCGATAACATAAAAACTTTGCCTGTGTGTCTGTACACACATATCACAAAAGTGAAATAATCAGTACAAGAATATAAAAGCTCAAAATATGCATAAATCATATGTCAAAACTGAGAAAAATATGACTTCTACTTATTTTATATCTTCTTTGTCTTTTTATTTATCGTTTATACTACTTTTCTGGATAATGAGTTATGATTCACTATTATTGCACATATTTGCATGACTTTGTGTTGTAATTCATTTATGCAACTTTGGTTATGTATTTATTTTCTTATCAAAGATACTAGGCTGGGTGAAGTTCTAGATGTTCTGAGTGTGTTCTGCACTACATGTGACCCTGGACCAAAAAAATGGTCATAATGGTATTTTTTTTTTAATTGAGATTCATCATCTGAAAGCTAAATAAATAAGCTTTGCTAACTATTTGAAAATCTGGAATCTGAGGATGCAACAAAATTGTAAATATTGAGAAAATGTACATTTAAATTTGTCCAAATAAAGTCTACTAATCAAAAATGAAGTTTTGATATATTTACTGTAGAAAGTTTACAAAATATCTTCATGGACCATGATCTTTACTTAATATCTAAATGATTTTTGTAATAAAAGAAAAATCGATAATATTGGCCCATGCAATGTATTGTTCAAATGAAAAAGCATCTGTATCAATTTGTATGTCTGCAAACTTCTACTTTAATGGAAAAAGTTACCAGAATGTAGACACATTTTTCTCAGAGCTTCATTTGGCAACACATATGTCGAGTACTTCTCTCCTTAAAAAACTTTATAGTATGTATGCTGCTTTGAAAGACTCGCAAATACACTTGGTAAAACGACTAAATTTTCCATGTACAAAATGACATTTTGAATAAGTAATGAACGTACAGTCTCATAGATGTTTTTTTAGTTAATAGGTAACAGTTTGTTTTGGACCCTTTGCTTATCTAATAGAGAATATAGATATTGTAATAATTCTCTTTGTCCTGTTTCTTGATTAAATAGTATCTGTCATGCTTTTAGCTTACAGTATTCATGCAGGACCTGTGACAGACTGTGTGTGACTGTCTTTGAGGACTAGAAGCTGCAGTACGTCACAGCCTTTTAACTCTATTGAACTGAACATCCACTCTTGTACCTCTGAGTGTTTCATACAGTCTTGTGTGCATTCGTGTGACAGACATTGAAAGAGAAAGAGCCAAACTGAAGGACAGAGAGAAAAAGAGCTGATTATGTAACACATAATCTCTTCTTTCCCTCTCCAGAGAGCACTTGCAATACATTTAGAGATGTTCTCTGCTGGTTCTGTATTTTTTAGTAGTTTTATTCATCAGTGTTGGGGTCTTTTGGGGAATAATTAGTTAAAAATAGTAATGCTTTTAACTAGGGGTGTCCTCGAATAGTCGACGATTCGATTCGAGGAGCCTGATTCGACTCCCAATCTCTTAGTCGAATATTTGCGGGGTGTTATGATCATACCATTTGACTATATGGGGGTGCTCGATGTCTGATTTCACATAGAACTACCGGTTTTCTCCCAATAAGTTAATATACAGCCTATTAAAATAATGCTGTAAATAAAATTCTGAAACAAAAGAAGCTTTAAATAAATATTTTAACCTGTGTAAATAAATAAAACCACCCCTTAAATTTAGTTTAATGTTCCATAATCTGTGACAGATGTGCATCTTGGTGGCAGGGATTTAAATGTTAACAAGATTCAAATTGAGGCAGAGTGAAAGACTGTATTTTTTAGATCAGGTAGGGTACAACTGATTTCAAAAAATTTCAACTGGTTTATATATATCGTGTATTATTTATGTCGTATAAGATTTGGTTGAGTTACGCTGCCGTAAAACCCATCCGCGCAGCGCGAGCAGGACAAACAGTGCAGAACTGGGACTGTCATATACATAACATTATAATGAGAACACTATTATAATAAAACGCTGTGAATTTTTACGCATTCATAAAATGAGTTCATTCAGAGCCGCACAGACTCGTTCACTTCTGCATTCGGAGCACTTCGTTCAGATAGCATACAAGTTATAATATTAACATGATGTATACATAACAAAGCATATTCTACATGAGATAAATGAAATCCCACTAAAATCCTGCTATCATGGTGCATTCTACTGATCATCTTCAGCGCGCGCAGCTCAAAACAGAAATGCACAACATTAAGAACTACTGTCATATACATAACGTTATAATGAGAGCAAGTTCACACATACTGTAAAATAAAGTGCAACCCACACTTCCATACACTGACATTTCTGTCAGATTTCTGTCACATTTTACTTTAGTTTTCATTTTTTATGTTAGCTTATCTGGTTTGTTATTTAACTTGTCAAGTTTGTGATGTCTTGGAAGATTCAGATTCAGTTATGTCCAAGAGATTGAGGAAGGCTGAATTTTTATTTCTTAAAGGATTTCATAGTTTTTATTCATCAAAGATGCATTAAATTCATAACACTTGAAAATCAAACAAAATTCTATTTAGAATAAATGTCCTTTTTCTTAAAAGAAAAAGTTTGTGCTGTGTTAAATTACATTTGACATTATAAAATATCAAATACATTTTCAAAAGCATTACAATAGAAAACAGTCGTTTTTAAAAAGTAATAATATTTATTTAATATTACTTTTTTACTGTATGTTTATTAACTGAATGCAGCCTTGGTGAGCATAACAGACTTCAAACTTTAAATTCAATTCAATTCAATTAAAAAACAACCTTAGTGTATAGCTTCTGTTAGTTAGTAGTTTATAGGGTAGCTGACTACTACTTCAAGAGAGCTTCGCAAGTAGTTTTAAATGATCACAAGCCTGTAACTTTGCAAGCTACAGTTTCACTGACTGTTATTGATGGATTTTTCATTTAATTGCATTTTAGTTCTAGTCAAAATACGGTCTTTTGAAGTTTGTAAGTTTTGGTCTAGCTTTAAAACAGCCTTAATCATATTAGCCATGTTGATCTGCAGTTTAATCCACTCTGTTCCTCAAGTTGTTTTCCACAGATGGAGTGTTATGAAACCGTAAGTGAGCTCTCACATCAAAAAACTGTGCCGCTGCGTTCATGATGGGGGTTGAGTAGCACATCCTCAATGATTTACCAGTGGACTGCATCTAATTTTATCTCTAGTTTTATCTCTTTTGTTTTTGATAATGCAAGAACATATTGTCCTAGTATTTTGCCACCAAAATCAATTTTTGATTTGTTATCTTGATTTTGCCTTAGAAATACATCCACGAATCTCACTGCTCTACAAGAATATGTTCTCAGGAGAAAAAGATTTTGGGAAGGAGAGCTGTTTGTCAGTTGTAGGCCTCAGATTGCTTCTTTAGATAAGCAACGCTTCAATGGCTTTGAACTGAAGTAAATGATAAGGATGTAAAGTCAAGAGTGAAAAATGTCATTGACACTGGAAAAATGTTAAATAAATGGAGTGAAGTGTATGTAAAGTGTTTATGCATTCAGCTGTCGCAGAGACATTTTTGGTGTTTGGTTTCTCGGTCTCCTCAATAGTTACCTTCACTAATATACCATATACCAAAGCTGCATTTATTTGATCAAAAATACAGTAAAAATAGTCATATTTTTCTCTATAAAATATTTTCAGCAGTCATTACTCCAGTCTTCTGTGTCACATGATCCTTCAAAAATGCTGATTTGAAACGTTTCTTATTATTATCAATGTTGAAAACAGTTGTGCTGCTTAATATTTTTGAAGAAACCATAATACATTAATAGAAAGTTCAAATGAACAGCATTTATTTAAAATATAAATCTTAGTAACATTATACATTTATACCCTTTTGTTAATTATATTTTCAATTAGTAATAAAAAGATCAATGGTGGTTATATTTAAAATATAAACTAAAGGGTCACTGTATCAACTGATCCTTTTATCTTTTTAGACCAGAAACAATTGATGGGAACATTTGTCAGTAAAGAAAATCTGAGATATAAGGAGCAATCGGACGCAAAAGAACATCATCTTTTAATGTGCTACTGTTTGTGTCTCTTCATTGGTGGTCAGATTTTGATACACATCAGCTGTAAAGAGCTCGTGTTATGTACTTAAAAGAACTAAGCAACTTGTACTAAGAGAGAGACTTAACTTGTATGTGTATATACATACATCAACATCTAATCTTGAATATTTACACTGATACACGGGTACCTCTGTGTCTGGCTTTTAGATGCTAAACAGATGAGTTATGTCATTGAGGTTTGGTACATAGCGTGACTTTGGTGAGACTCACAGTCCAGGAATGTTCCCTTGCTAATGAATTCTGTCATCGTAATTTATTTGTGTGTGTGTTTAGTTTTTCATTTTCATAAACCTACCTTCTACCTAAATGCACAAGGTCAGACTCAAGTACTTGTGTCATCTTGTAGTTATTTTAGGTAGAATGTAGTTTAGCAACATGGAGATACATATATAAATGTACCCAAAATAAGGCATCTTTTACAGAGTTGTGCACATACATGTTTGCATGTTCTTTATGGATATTGTAGTTGGCACACTGTGCTGGATTTGTATCCCACAGTGCAAATCAAAATAACCAATAACTGGATGCAATTATGTAAGATAATACTAGTGCACAGTATTCAGTAAGCATTACGTTATCACAAACCCACATCCATAGGGATTTTACAGGTTCTACTTGTCACTGTCTTGCTTATTTAGTAGATATTTTGGCCAGTTTAACTGTTTTTTTTAACTCTGTTTAACATAATTGCCATGTTTAAATCTATTTGCCTGAGTCCTGCAGATTTTGTTTCATAATCAATGCAGAAAATGGTCAGAGCAGCTGGACTGTTTTTATTAAACACTAACTGCTGGCCTTTCTCTCTCAACTACCCATAATCAACCTGCAGACACCGGTACAATCCAGGAAAACACATGAGTCACTCAATTCAATAATAACAACCCTTTTGATATCCTTTTTTGTGTTTTCTTTTATTAAGCATACTAGTTTAGCATACTGACTAATCTTCATCTAGCAATTTTAGAGGTTTATTTTGGAGGTATGATGTAACCGTGGCTGTGTCATTAATAGGCTATTTTTATCTAAACGATGGGTGCATGTTATTTTTGGAGTTTCACTGGAGCTGGTTCAGTTATTTTTTACCTTTCATGCAGTGTGTAACACAGCTCTAAGTCAATGAAAAGTTATAAAGTATTAAATCTGACAGTTCACTGTATAAAACGGTTTTGTCTCTCAAAAGAAGGAGTCGACTCTGAATCATTCAAACAAGACATTTTTAAAATGAGTCCCAGGCCATTAGCATATTGACCCCAAAATTGAAATTGAAATGAAAATGCGAATGCGATCATCAACAGCAGCAGCAATTCAGCTGCATAGCCCATCTATTCTGCCAAGACCAAATACATTAACATTGTCATATTCATATCACCATGCTAAAATATTCCAAAAGTTGTTATGACTGAACTGTTATTAAATCAATGCACATGTCAAAGGCTCTTTGTAATTCATAAAGTCATATTTTTTTTAAAGATATTTGACCTTGAGCAGATATATTAAGAGAATGTGGTGATGTAGTAAAGAGTATATTTCAACTTTTTGCATATTTTAATCATATTTCATTGATTAATGAATCACATATTTTGATCTCATAAATAACATTATACTCGGATACTTTTAATTGCTTTAGCATTTCTTATTCCAGACTCTGTGTTTGAGGCACAATTAATTGTTTATTTTCTATAGATTTTTTAGAATTTATCACCTTCGATTAATGGTATTTTTCTTTGTTTTATAGTTTAATTGCGTATACTGAGTTTAAGAGACTTATGTTCATCTGCTGATGAACACATTACATCTGTGTCACTGTGACCTAGAAAGGCAAATGATTGTTTTGTGTTGGCATAAATGTAATTAATTAAATTGTTTTGAGTGTGTAATTATGGTGGTTGTAGGTTCCGAAATGACTCATTAGATGACTAAACGTGACAAAGTGTGTATTTACTCTTTAGAAATGGGGGTATTTTCCATTCAGATTGCATATTGTACCTGATGGTACACATGTGTGCTTATTCTGTGTTGTTTTCTCTTTCTCGTGTGTTGGCCAAATGTGAATTAATTAATCATTTGTACTCATTTCATTATAAGCAATGTGTCTCCTTTCCTATACGGACACATCCAGATAAGGAGGGGCTGGTAAATAAAAATAAATAAATAAATAAAACAAATTTCATCAGAATTGTTAAAACAGCATTGTGACAGATATTGTCAATCAACTCCTTTAGAGATGCCAGGAAGTGCTGTTTCTACAGGTACACACATGTGGGAGAGGTACGTTGCAATGTCAGATGTGAGGTACGAAGATGCTGAAACCTGCAAGACAGACTGAAGGCAGCACAGGTGATTCATTAAAGTGTCTCTGTGTGGGGGAGTTTGCACATGTGGCACCTGAAATCATGGCCAGGTATGAAATCTCTAGCCCCAGGTGCAGATTTCAGGGAAAGATTCGTAAAATTGTGTGTGTGTGTGTGTGATATTACAGGAAATCTTTATCTGGATGTGTGAGGTTGAGCAGGTCAGGTCATGTCAACCTTCTGGAATGCTGAATTTTTTCATTTGAATTCATAAACTCTTCAATGTCTATGTCGACATTTAAAAGCTTGGACTGTCAATTTAACAAAAGAATTGTATTAAAAAGAATTGTATTAAAATTTTAATTGTGTTAAATTGTGTTTTTGTTCTTTTATTTTCATTTTTATTTTAATATATCAATATTATTTTTAGACATTTTTATTTCAGTTTTTTAGTATATCAAGGTATAGCATAAATGAAAATGAGAAATGTTTCTTTGGCAAATAGCTAATTAAAATATGTCTACATCTTTTTTTTTTTCTTCAGTTATTTCATTTCAAGTAACCAAAGTGTTAATATACAAAATAAATATATTGCAGACAGAGTGTTAGAATCAATAGTGTATAGCACAAAATGTCAGTGTTCATCACTAATATAAAAATAAACAATATTTTGAGATCTAAAGTCATTTTTTTAATGTTTATTCAGTGGTTCGCTCCTCTGCCTCATTCAATTGTGGTATTTTTCTGGTAAGTATAATGTGTTTAATGGTCATCAGCATCGTAAATCCTTAAATGTTTTTCATATTTGTATTTTTTTTTTTTATGTATGTACATTTATAACACCATTCTTTGTATTATATAACTTTTGCATCAAATTACAAAAAAATAGTTTGCGCTAATGCAAGGGTGTTTCTAACGCAGCTTCTAATGAGGGACGGTAAATTTGACATCATTCGCTCTTCTGACTGCCGTTATCTGTCTCTCTCTATTTTTTTTTCTTTTATTGGAAGTCATGAAAACACTATCATGGAGTTTTTCTTTTGCTATTTGAGCAAATGGGGATGCAAAAAATATATTTGTGGTACGCTCTCATTTACTGCTCTTCAAGTTAACCCAGCTATGACGATTTCTGCTGCTGAGAAACCCGGAAATGTGAAAAAGGTCCATTAATTCAGTTAGGTTATCAGCATATCTGTTAAAACACTGAATGAGTTGCCATGCCTGTGAAAACACATTTAGACTCAAGAGAGCTGCTATATTTCGGTTATACACACCCACGTATATTCACATACAAACACACATCTGCTTATCCTGTATTCACCTTTTTATAACAAGCAACAAACAAACAAACACCAAAACAGTTTAAGTAGCTCAGGCTGTTAGATTAGGATCCGTGTTGAACCTAACAATGGTGCTATTTCAGTGCAGCGGCGATGTAAGTTAAACAGTAGGGGTGTATTACAGTTGCCCGGGGCTGTACGTTCATATTCAGGGAAACCGTGAATCATCACATTACTGAGTCTTCAGCTTTACTGGCCCCCACTGATGCTGTATCTGCCACAGATAATAACTGTCCTGAACAACCCTTAAACCAGCTCCTACACTCAATCGCCACACAGCAAACAGAACATTACAGGAACACCATGATGGAAAAATGTAATTGAAAATGAAAAAAAAAAAATTTTTTTTTTTTTTTCATTTTATCAGAACAGCTGCCCATATTATTGTACCTGCTCCTTTGTATCATCTTGCTATGTTCTTTTTTGAGCAAAGTAATTTGCTTGTGAATGATTATGTATTTCACCAAACAAAGAAAATAACAATGTCCAAATGTCCAAAATATCCAATGTTTTTGTCCAAAATAAGTTAATTATACACATTCAGCACAGACATGCTGAGCTGAGGGCTCAGTTTAATATAAACTTTTTTACCCACAGTCCCTTCTGTCATAGTTACTTTAGTGTATCTCAAGGTTCAGCACTAGGTCCTCTCTTTATTTTCTTGTTTTATATATTGGACACATTGCTCTGTGAAGAGGACAGTGTTTAGCAACATTGTTTAAAAGTGTCATCTTGTTTGTCTCTGTGAATGATGCTTATATGCTTAGTTGCACTTTTGTCTCATTATTACTCTCCTCTCATATTTTACATCACTTACAATTGTAAATATATTCCTCTTAGGGTTCTCTTGAATCAGGCTTTTTTCTTGGAAAAGAAATATTGTGTTTTTTGCATACTAATAAGCCAATTTGACATCAACATATGCTGCAGGGTACCAGAAAAGTGTTTGTGAGTGGGAGAACAAGCTTCTCTTCTCAGTATTTTCTTTTATATAATTCCTCAAATTTTATATTCATCCAGGACTTTTATCTGTTATTTTTTGTTATTTTTGTTTATAGGCAACATACCAACCATTACTTAAGCAGGTGCTAGAGGAAATCTTCCACCCAGACAGACGTGAATGCCCTGATGTAGAGCACATGTCGGGGGGACTCACTGACCTTCTTAAGACTGGCTTCAGCATGTTCATGAAGGTAACTCACACTCACCTCATCTAGTAAGCTTTAGTTTAGTAATAGTAGTTTAGTAGTAGTTTTGTTGAGTGTGTATTGCTAAAGGATGTGTTAGAAATGTCTTATATGGGCAAAAGCATCCAACTATATACATTTTTGACTATTGCTGCCAAATGAATGATCCTGATTAATCACATCCAAAAGAAAAGTTTTTGTTTTCATAATATAAGTATGTGTTCTTTGTATATTTATTATGTATAATATTTAAATGAAAATATTTACATCTATATATTTATATTAATTTAATTTATATTCTAAACATTTTTATATATTAGCATATTTTTCTGAAATATATTCATGCATGTGTTTGTATATACATAATAAATATTTTTTTAAATTATGAGAACAAAAACTTTTATTTTAAATGTGATAAATCACAATTAATCATTTGACAGCACTAATTTTGTCTGATGACACATGAAGACAAGAAACCCATGATTGCAACAATATAGTGTATTGTGTTATTAAAGCCATCTTGTGTATTTTCATAAGAATATTATGCAACGCCATAGTCTTTATCGAATACTATAAAATAATACATTTTTACCTCTTTCTACATCAGATCACAAAATTAAATTATTTTAAACCTGTTATTTAGTAGGGTTGCGTGATATATATCGTTCGATATATTCATGCGCATCTCGTCAGTAAAGCTGTTTTTTGATTAGCGATAAATCTCCATCAGCTGTTTTCAAACACACTGCCAGTTCGTTCACAGAGCTGTAGATCACTGACAAGCTATGCCAATGAATTACCTGCAAAACTGAACGCGATATTGCGTAGCTTTTTAGTGAGCCCTATCATTTAGTTATAATAATTAGTAATTAGTAATAATAATAAGTCTAGAGCAAAAACATGGTAGTAATCTCATAAATTGTGAGGTTTTGATGATAAATATGCATCAAGAAAAGTGCTAAAGTACATTGCGTTGAACGCAAAGGGTACTGAGCACCAGGTTAGAAAAAAGGACATTAACACTTATATCACTGCAAAATGTAAAGGAGGTTGGAAAATATAAACTATATTATTGCCCAGCTCTTATCTGCTAAAAGCAACTAACTATAAGGCATGAAGAAAGTAAGAGTTAAAAAAAAGAATAATAATTTACATCATGATTTACTGTAAATGTGCATTGAAACAATCAAGCAAAATACAAATAAAATTGTCTTCATTTTAGGCAGCTTCTTTCTGTCCGTTCACCCCTTTGGAAATCTGTGAACATTCTGTGTCACTGTTTGAATTATTTAATTTTTCTAAATGTGTTTAGGACCTATGCAGCTTCATTTGTGTGATTAATAATATGTTAATCAGAAGAGGTTTCTCCCTGAAAATCATCCTCTTGCTCTCTTTGCTCTCTCTAAAATGTGAGCAGACACGTTTATACTGATACACATGTTCTGCTGTGTGCTTGCCCCCTCTGGGATACGTGTGTGAAGCCGTCCTTGTGTTTTCATGCCATTGTTATTCACTTTGCAAGTATATGTAGTACGCATCAACGTATGTATGATATTGCCTAATAATGCATTTGTGTGCATTAGTACACATGGCTGGACATCCTCTTCGTCCATCTAAAATGCATGTTTGTCTAGAGTGCGTGGATAGATGACAGAATAGTTAAATGAAATGAAAGATTGAAGAGTCCTCCAAGAATTTACAAGGTCTTTCTTTTATCTTTTCTCTGCACACATTTATAATGAAACCTCTCTTTCATTCACATGTGTGCCAATCACGCTTATTTACTGTACCATCCTAAAAAAGAAGGCTTTTTTTTTTCTATTCATCCTTCTGTCGCTGTCTGTTTTACACATGTTTGTCCATGCGGGTTTAGGGTCCAGAATTGCACGTGGCAGCACAGCTCCGCTCTTGAGGTTCACCCTGCTGGATGTGCATCCCTAATTGCCTGATTATTATTCCCGACTGGCTTTTTCTTTCAGCCAATCAAACACCAGCTCTCTGTCCACCCGACCAGGTGTGTACAGCAGTACCCCATGTGCCTGAGTGACTCAAACAGAGCAACCGCATGTGTTTAACAGCGTGCTTGTGTCCATATAAAAGTGTGTAAAGGTTCTGTGTGCATGTGTCTTCTGAATGTTGTGCTCCTGCTGTGATTGTCAAAGTGTTCAGTCTTGACCCAGACCTCCAGCTGAACTGCGAATTACATAATACATGCACACACAGTTACCAGGGACGTGCAGAATAGTATAATTGACTTGTCTGACTTAGGGAAGCCCAGTGTAATTACGATGGATTACTGTCATCACATGTGTCTTAGGTACATTTACATGAGACGCATTATTGTTGGGGGGAGAAAAAACGTTGAACAGTAAGAAAATAGAATGGGCTAGAACCCAATGTCTTATCTATTTTTAAATTGACATGCCATTTTAAAAAATGCAGCAATCATAGTTTTTAAATGCTGAAAAATGTTTGGGAAACAAGGCAACAGCCATAAACCTGTATCTGCACATGTACATTGCTCACAGCAGGCTGTTTCCTGACAGTAATTGTCTTAAATTGAATTACTAAAGGCAGAGAATTTGTTACAAAACCAGGGTTTTGATGACTGTAGCTGCGATGCTTTCAAAGAGATGAATTTAGAGAAACAGCTTCACAGAGGGGTTTTGTGCTGAAGGTCTCACGTTAAAGCACAGGACACAGCCAGTATGCCAAAATCCTTTATGAGACGTTGTGTCTCTAAATTCATCACATTTAAAGCCGCAAAACCAAAAAATATAGAAGGGAAAGCAAAAATTTGAACTAAATAGACCAGTCAACCTCGAATGGAGGGTATAATAAATGATAGAGGCAGGCGTCTGATCTGATTCTTTGCATGCTAATTAATAACTTGTTAAAGCTTAAAACAAAGTCTTTTATACCAAGCAGTCAGTGGCTATGATTCCATCCAAAGATTCGACACATATGTGCAAAACTGGAATATTGCATAAAACATGCGAATGAAGCACCGTTTCCATCCAACGAGTCAAAGAGAACAAAAACGTCACTTCCTGGTAAACCGTGACACTAAATATCAATACGAATATAGGAGAAGGCACTGAATATAATAATTTTCATATATGATATAGGCAAATTAGTCTACTTGCACCTCAGAATGATCTGACGAAATACAATAAATGCGGTCAATGTTTTGAAGTCGTGTAAGAGTTATTATATAGAAATACTTAAACGACAGACTTTGCTAATCCATAACAACATATTACAAGTTCACATGACTTTTTCGATGCACATGGAGGAATTTATTCTGTAAATGTGTTTCCATCGGATAAAAAGTTTATCCTACTCAAATTTGCGCTGTTTCTGATGCACATCTAAGCATTTCCATCCCGTGTTTTTATGCAATATTTCAACATGCGCATAAAAACAGGTGGATGGAAGCGTAGGTAATGTTTGTATTAGTTGAAATTGACTGGTTTGCAAATCCGCAGCTTGATTAAATCTGCAGTTTAAAAACAAAAAGCAAAGTGAAACTGGGTTTATCGGTTAGTTTCCAATCATGTTCCCTGTTTATCTCCTTTTTCTCCCCTTGCAGGTCACTCGACCACACCCAAGTGATCATCCACTCTTGTTTCTCTTCCTGGTGGGCGGAGTCACACCATCAGAGCTCCGCCTCATTCGTGAAGTTGTCTCCACCCATAAGTCTGGCACTCAGGTGGGACGTCACACCCCTTTCTTGACTAATTCTTTATCTATTACACTATCGTTTAAAAAAATAGGATGCATTAAACGTGAGAATAAAGACATTACTAATGTTGCAAAACATTTCTATTTCAACTAAATTAAAGTACCCTACCTCTCTCTTTCTCCTTTTGTTTTTCTCTGTGGCTCTCTGCTTTTTTCTGTATTGTTTACTCGGACGTGATAGGAGTGTTTGTGCGAATTTGCTCTTGTGTTTGCGAATGAATAGAGATGTAACTGAGTCCAGTCAGAATAAAAGGAGTTTTGTTGATCAAAGTTTCATGCCATGAATAAATCAAACATTATGAAAGCAGAGTGTGGACCCTTATAGAATAGAAAGCCCACACATGGCCTGACCTAAACCCACAGCTGCGCTAGTGTGTGACAGAGACACACTGATGGGAATTTAGGGAGTCTTGTACTAAATGAAGGTGGACCACACTTGACTAGCAAGATGGCCAGGGGAGAGACATGCAGCGAGGGTTCTGTAAAGCCCTTTTGAACTGATTTTCTAAATTAAGTTTTCAGACGAGCCAAATGATCTTCATCTTTCCATCAGAGAATACAAAGCATGTACTTACCTCAGCACATGCGTCAGCAGGTGCAGTAATATTGTGCCCTATTCATCTTCAAGGCCTGGCAAATTACATATAAGCTAATGATCTTGCCGAGCCAGACTTCTGGCTGTTGCATCTAGTCTGGTCCACTTTGCAGCTCATTATGGCTCAAACTAACCCACATAGAAAGAGCTAGCTAACAATTATGTAAAACAATTAACTTGATCTTAAAGGGTTAGTTCACCAAAAAAATTTAATTCCATCATTAACTGATCAAAAGTGAAAGTAAAGATATTATTTAATTTCTTATTCAAATAAATGCTGTTCTTTTGAACTTTCTATTCTTCTGGAAAAAAACAGTTTTCACAAAAATATTAACTGATTTCACTATTGATAATATATAATTTTTTTTCTTGAGTGCCATATTGGAATGATTGCCTAAATGACACAAAAGACTGGTTACTGAAAATTCACTTTTTTTAATTACTATTTTCACTTTATATAGCTGTTTCTGCCTCTGACATTTTGACATTATTAACAGTTCCTGCCTGTTTCACTGATCACTGGGTTTTTTACCCATTATAGTTACTGCAGGGCTGCTAAAAGATTACACATAAATAGAGGGGGATCAATCAACAGACCATTTGAGTATGAGTGTAATTGTATGTCTGATGATGAAACTGCAGGGTGGGTGTGTGTATGTGCACATGTGTGTGCACATGAGTAGGATTTAGGCAAGGGGATAGAAAATACAGTTTTTACTTAATAAAAGCCATAGCGTCTGTAATGTCCCCATAAAATATGGAAAATGAATCTGTCTGTGTGTATGAGAGGGAGAGAGAACTGTCTAATCTATTTCTTTTGTAATCTATTTCTCAGGTACTCGTAATGTCCACTAGGTTACTGAGACCTTCTGATGTCCCTCACCTACTTTTCAGCACTGACAGGCTCAAACCTGACATTGGAGTGTGAAGGGGCTGAACACACACACTTCAGGCTGTTGAATATGTTCTTTTCAGCATTTGTCTCTATTTTAGAGGCATCTGATAAAAAAAAAAAAAAAAACAATGCATATATTAGTAAAGGTTTAAGAAATGTAAAGAACATGCTTCTGTTGCCTATTAATACTACAACACCCCATTCCAATTAGTTTGCTTTTTTTGTATATGACCAATGATATTCTGTCTTACCATTTTCCTTTAAAGTCCCTTCATTTTTTCCCTTTAAATAAAATCTTTATGGTTGACCTTATGCTCATGTGTGTAAAAATTAATGTTTCTTAATGCAGCGTAAATTGCTGCAGATGCATTTAACTTTTTCATGCTGTTGGCCAATACAGCACATTCTGCAGTTCAGTTCTTACAATCAGCCATGTGTTGATTCTCACAGGAGCTTCCCTCTTTATCCTTCACTTACTTCAGTGCTGCTAGAGAAGTGACAGATGGGAAGAGGGCAGAGGTCAAAAAGGGTGGTGACATCCTTTAGAGGAGCTCTTTCTGTTCTGCCTTCACTTTCTCTCACACACACATTTACTAAGCCATCTATAAAGAGACATACTATAGAGGGAAAAAAAACGAAATCTAGTGTGTAAAAAAACGAAATCTAGGTAAATCAAACCTTAACTTTTTAAGTTTAGAATGATGTTTCAAAAGAGACTTTTTGTCAGTAAAAACATTCCTATTCTTTAAAGTATAGTGAAGTAAACACAGGCTGTAAGCTCCATGCTTTTATATGCATATCTCTTACTCGTATGAGATTTGAGTTTGTTTTGCATTTGCCACAAACTATTACCCCAGCAGGTGTCTGACAAAGGTGCTAAAACACCTGAAATCTGTTATGATTCTCTAAATTCAGGGGTTTTTTACACCTTAATCCTTGTATATGTGTATTTGACTTGTTAAATGTTTATTTAGGGTCTTGGTAGTTTTATTGACTGTTTACCATGTGGGAAACATCCGCATTAAAATATATAGTGAAGCATAAACTAAGAATGCTTGTTTTTAAAATAAGGCTCAAGTATGCATTTATTTGATCCAAAAAAGGGTAATGTAAATAAAAAATAAAAATTAATATTACATTTAAACTCCTATCTGTGTTAATATATTTGAAAATGCAATTTATTCATTTGATGGCAAAGCTGATTTTTCAGCATCAATGCTCCAGGTGTCGCATGATCCTTCAAAAATGTAATATGCTGATTTGCTACTTAGGAAACAATTTTATCATCGATGTTGAAAACTATAGTGTTTTTGCAGAAACCACATTTATTTTATATTTTAAACAATGTCATACACCTGATCTCTCAAGACTTCACCAAATGAAATTCAGCTAAATGAACCTTTACGGAATGAATGAGTGTGCTTAAACATTCAGACACAAAGTATTTTTTTGTAAAAACAACTCTTTATTTCCAAATCACAATCAAATAACATAAATAAATAACTCTGAGCTTCAGCCCTTTGGCTTTTTTAAAGTGCATTTACACAAGAAAAATCTCTTCTACTCCACTATAGAAAAGTGGCACAAAGCAGTTACACAAAACCAGGAGAAACATTCTGGCCTTGTACACAAGAGAAGGACTGTAAAAGATACACACACACACTCTCTCTCTTTTTATACGCTTAACTTGAGTGCCTTGTCCTTTAACAATGCCTGCATTCAGACCGTAAAAGCCTTGACCACAAGAAGGAACAAAAAAAACTCTCTCTCCCATGCCTTTCAGAAAAGCAATTCTTAAAATAGTCTGTTTTTGCTGCCTTCACCGTCTCTGTTGCCAGGTGAACGGGTCTTAATATTTCACAGGTAAGGCAGAGTGTTAATAATAGCGTTTTTGTGTGTTCCATTCAGTCATTCTGTCTTTGCACTGTCCCTCTGTGAGGAACTACGACCACGTCTCCCAGAATCCTGCTGTGTCCACATGGATATAAGTGACAGCAACACAAGTGTCCAACAGCACTGGTGAAAATGTAAGACTTCACCGGACTCTGTTTGTTTTTCAGCGACCATGACACAATCAGAGGTCTAGCTTCAGGGGCCTCTGTTTGGAACCGGTCTGTTGATCATCAACGGATCTCAGGAACTTCGAAGGAGCGAGACCTACACATTCAGAGAGATCTTCTCCTCTCCTTAGAGCTTCCTCTCTCTTAATCCTGCACTTTTTTCCTGCTGGTATTCGAACCCTCTTCACACTGAAGTGACGGTCCGGACCTTGGCGGACAGCACCTGTTTGAAGCGCCTCTTCAGGTCCTGCATGTTGGGGGATTTGGGCCGGGGGATGAGGGGAGATCTTTTCTTCTCTGTTGCAGATGAAGCTGCATTGACGGGGACCTGAGGCTGCTGCTTGGCCAGATCTACGCACAGTCTGTGGAAGGCACCGTGGACCTGGCTGTAGTCCTCGCTGGCAGACACCTCGTAGAAGGAGCAGCCCAGCGCTGAAGCCAACAGGGGACCTTCTTGAGCATCCACATGCCTTACGTGGAGAAGATCAGCTTTATTGGCCACCAGGATGATTGGCAAGGACCTATCCATATGGGTGCGGGTAACAAGCTGGTGCAGCTTGCCAATGAGATCAAAGCTTCGGCAGTCTGTAACGGAATAGACCATAACTACAGCATCTGCCCACTGAATGGAGCGAGATACCTGGTCAGTGCAGCTCAACCCATTAGCGTTCACCTGAAGAAAAAATGCAAACATTTGTTAGTTATGGTTACACATTTTCTTATATTAGTGAATAGTGTGAGCTCTGTGGGTGATAAAGTGTACATCAAAGCTGACTAAGATGCTGTGAGTATAATTTGCTATTGACTGGGAGATTTAGCCAGCTAGACTTAGAGAGTCTTTCACCCTAGTCTGAAAAGAAAAGGCATTCTGTGGTTTTGGACGACTGCCTGCTTTGGGAAATGAGCCTTGCATGCCAAAGTTGGCACTAAAATATCTGACTAAAGACATCTTGAAAGAAGTGGCCTGTAATTGAATTAAAAGCCATTCTCTAATTTTAAAAGCAGAGGGATAATTTAGATGGGCTGGTCTACTGTAACTGTTCCGAACTGCTTATTCATATCCTAAACCCGCTGAGCACTGCTGAAGCAGCAAAACCTCACAACCGCTGCTACAAATATCCCCCAGCGCTGCGGCGAATCATTCTTTGGAGTCGGATCTTTTTAACGAACCGGTTCACAAACGTACGAAACAGTTGGTTTTGAATTACATCTTTTATTTAAAACATTTAGCATTGCTCGTTCAGCTTCTAAAACTGAATTTTAATCAAATGGGGATCTGTGAAATTATAATAAACGTCTTTATCAGATAAGATAACCGCTGAATTCCGTGAAACGAACTGTTCGAAGGAACCGATTCTCTGCAACAACTGGGCTTTCCTCAAGCTGCAGTATCCCCCATATAGGAGTGCAACAGCAGGCTTCCCGCTGGCCAATTAACCCCAAGTGTTAAACACAAACCCGGAGAAACACAAAAGACGCGTTAAAAGACAAAAGGCGAAGGTATGCGCTCTTTCTACACTCCTCACCCGTGAAAAAGCAGCGTGGGAAAGATGCTCTGTATGTAACAGTAACAAATGTGACATAAAGTACGACTGTGTTCGCGGATACTTACTTCAACTCCAGGTGTGTCTTGAACTTGAATGGCCACTTGTTCTCCGTCTATCTGCACTTCTCTGTTGTACAGGTTGCCTGTAATGCAACAAGTCAGACTTTAATAAAGGTGACAACACACGATGCTTAGCTTCGTCTTGGAAAGATGCGGGGAAAAAACTTACCGACGTTTCTCTCGTAGTCGCCAATAAACCGTTTAGTGAGGAAGCGAACCACCAACGCTGCACAGAAATAAACAAGAAACGGGTATGAATACATGAATATTACTGTGTCATAACACACATATCTACAAAAAATAGTTTTTGTAGTATTATACTATTAGCTGTAATATAAGCTTTAAAACGCTGGTCCACAAACGTACCGGTTTTGCCCACTCCACTGCCGCCGATGACTGCGATCTTAATGACCCGGCTGGACGGGCACTCGGCGCTGGGGTACTCCGCAATGGTAGACATGTTGTGGATCAGACGCATTTTGGCAAAAGGAAGATTAGGACAAAATATCCACAGACGCCGTAAAAGTAATGTCAGAGTCTAAGTCAGCCAACGGCATACACGCAGATGCTGTCTTTCAACGATAAAGTCGGAGAATGCTTCCAGATCCTTCCACTGGCTATAAACACCAAGTACTGAGCAGAAACTGGAGCTTGGGTTTATTTATACAGCCATAGAGGCGCTCGGCTCTGATTGGCTACTGCGGACAACGGTCACATTGCCTCGCCACGCCCACCCCTTCATGTGTATGCGCGAGCTGTTTATAACCGAATAAAAAGAGAGAAAGACAGGTGGGTTCACCCGAGTAAAGTGGCTGTGGCTTCGGGAAAACCTTCCCTTATAGTCGGTGAGGAAAATAAGACGTTGTTTTAGTCGACTAGCCTGTAAAACTGATTTAAAGTGGAGGTACTGAATGGGGCTTAGTGCTGTGATTGCTGATATCGGTCGGTTGTAAAGGAGTGACTTCAAACGCGTGTGATGAGAATGCTATCTAGTCGAAATGATCTCTAAGCGCTTAATGTGCCACTTGCAAAGCGTTTTTTTCTTTAGCCTGGGCAATGAGAAAAAGGCATTGATCACAATCCCCACAGAGTCGCCTCAGGACCTGTAAATAAATAAATAAGTTGCTCCTCTCTCTCTCTCTCTCTGATTCTTTTTTAAGGAGGAAGTATAAATGCATATATGTAATATAATATGTAATATTATGCAGTGGCAAGAAAACAAAAATGAAGTAAAATAAATTAATAGAAATATAAAATATATATATATAATATAAATTATCCTAAATTACTATGAAATTAAGCATTCATTAGGACATTAGTCAGCATTGAATATGCAGAGGCTGGTTTCAGTGTGCAACTCACATGTGATTCTAAATGTTTTTCCTACAGGCCGTGAGCATGTAATATTGTCTGAACGTTTTTCTATTTGCATGCACTCATGAAATGAACAAGCTGTCATTTGCATATTTTATTTCCCACATTGCATAAGAATGTACATGCATGGTAATGTAGTATTTATTGTATTTTGCTGGTTCTGTTATGCTTTCAGTTTTTTTTCTCATCTGTATTTTCCTAAATCGGTGTTTTCTGCAAACGGCACATTTCTTTTATGAATCAGAGCTTATTGTGCTTGCTCACTGTATATAGGCTATAAGCAGTACAATTCAAAATGTTTGACATTTTCACTCAGTGTTTACACAGTTGTGAGACTCGGTGTACAGCCAAAGGATCTGTGATTGCTTAGTCAGGGGAGTGTTTTCTGTCTTCATCCAGTGCTCAGCCAGAGAATAGACATTCACCTCTCACACATGTTTAATGGTCCTGTTCTTTTGTAACCTGTAAGAGAATAAGTACTTCTGAGCATGGGCTTCCCTCGGGAATCTCAAACTCATTTTTGAAGTAGTGATTTTCGATTTATGAGTACAATAAGGTCTGTAGTTACTAAATTAAGAGACTTTGCATGTTTTGTTTACAAAATAAATCATCCACAGTCATACCTCAAATGTCAATTTAGTTACATAAGGACTACAAATGCAACAAAACAGTATTTAAAAACCACATTCAAAATTCCTGAGGGAACCCATGTCAAGTTTACCCTTCCAGATTTGCCTACGAGTTGACGTCAGGACTGAACATCTCTATTTAGTGTTCAGCTGATGGCAAACATTGAAGGAATAGTTCACATTAGCCACATGACTTTCTTTTTTCTGTGGAGCACAAAAATATATTTTAAAGGATGTTTTAACTGTTTTTATCGACACAACGCAAATCAAAGCAGCCCTGGGCCGACTTTTATTGCATGGACAAAAAGCACCAATGCATTTTTTGTATTACACATAGTACACACAAAATGCATAATTTTTTCCCTGTGTGTGTGTTCCACAAAACAGTATCTTTTGTTTAGATTTTAAAATTTACACATAGCATGTTGTAAAGTGTTTGAGCATCACTGTAAGATGTTGGAGTGTGTGTGGGTGTGCTTTGGTCACTTCAGCATGTTCTGACTTGTCTTGGTCCCTCAATAGTAGTCGGGGGAGTGTGTGTCATTGGGGGATGCTTACTGACATCTCAAAGAACCCACTGACCCTGCCCCCTACACCTTACAGAGTGCTGAAGCCAATCCAAGTACAGTATTCTATACTCAGAGAAAGTTATTACTATAGGATGTGCATGTGTTTGTATTTGCATGCTCTGTGCATTAATCATTCATGTGAGACTCCATGAGAGTAATTAACACATTGCATAAGTGCTTTTCTCTCTGAAGTCTTCCTCATGTTTGATCTTCATGTTTAATGTCATTGTGCTGTAGTGTTTGGAGGGTTTCGTCTAATCAGGTTTAGAAGATCAAAGGTCTAACCTTGTTTTTGAACATGCATATATATAACACTATAATGGTATAAACATAATGCTATAATAGCACTGTCTCAAGTCACTTTCTTCTGAAGAATGCATAAGGAAACACTTTGAAGAATGCTCCTGCTGCTCTTTGCTAATATAAGATTGTCACAGGCTCCAAAAAATGAGGTACAACCACCATAAGCGTCATGAAAGTAGTTCATACTAATCATTTACTATTTCCCCAAGCCATCTGAAGTCGTACAAGAGCTTTGAGAGAGGAATTTTAGTTGTTTTTCACCTTCATCTCACAGTTGTGGTCACCATTTACTTTCACTGTGTGAAAAGAACAACATGAACATCTGCCATAAATAACTCCATTTGTGTTGCACGAAAGAAAGTCAGCCATACGGGTTCTGAAGGACATGAGGGTGAGGAAGAAATGATGACAGAATTAACATCTTCTAAGGCTTGTTTTGTATCTGATAACATCCCTTCCACATCATCCATCTTTCGTCCACGCTCACGCGTTAGTGTATGCAGGTATGCTGGCGGCGGGCACTGCGTGATTATGAGCTGGTATGAATATATGATAAGAGGAATGATGACAGGAGGCCTTTGCTGAAATATGAAACTGATTGTGCTGATTCGTCTGCGTTCGACAGGTCCTTGCAAAGCTATGGTCCGTTAACACCCACATGCACAAATACACACCTTTCACAGCTCTCTTCACCACATCAGAGCCACCTAAATGAAGCTGTCTGGTATCTGTTTAATGGACATAAAAAGAAACTGTTATTCACTTGTGTAAATGTATTCATTTTGGTCATATGCTAACATTAGTATCGCTCTTTGCCAAAAACGAATTGACTATTTCTGTGTCATATTTTGATGTAATTATATTTTGGCCTAGGTGTCAGCATGATAACCAGATCCTGAGAAAAGAGAAGATGCAGTTGAGGAAAGAAGATAATAGCTTATAATAGAAATGCTGATAATAGCTGTGCTGCTTAATATTTTTGTGGAAACCATTATGCATTTATTCAAGTTTCTTTGATGAAAAACAGCATTTATTTGAAATCAAAATCTTTTGTTACATCCTAAAAATGGTCTTTCTTTGGTAGGGTTGCACATTTTCTTCTCAATGAATTAAATATTTTAGTACTTTTAGATCGAGTTTTTTTAAGCCTGCTTTTAGTGTATAAACTTTCATGTTTTTTCTCCAAGACTTGTTCATTTTAACAGATTTACAGTAGCTTCCTTTCACGTCTGTGGAAAAGTTCCCACTCTTGTAGTGTCCTCCCTATAATGCTAATGCCAGCACCAGTTCTCCACTTACTGTCAACGCTAATAAGCCTGTGTTAACTGTTAGTATGTTGCCTGATAACAAAAGGACCAGGTGCTGCACAACAGGAAGCGTCAATACACTCGTCAGAGGTGAGGAGAGTGTGCGATGTTAAGTTATTTAACATGTTGTTAAAGACACGTCCAATCAGGTCTTTCATCTAATTGTCACCTAGTTAGTGCAGTGTGAGGTGGGCATGAATATGTGTGGCCATGTGTATTTGCTTTGAGTGCATATTTCAGTATCTGTTTGTATTTGTAACATGGAAGCACAGGTTTATAATCGAATTGAACCTTCATGGAGCCTGACAGTTTTTTGTTCACTGCTGTTCAAAAGTTTTTCCCGTAAGTGAGTTGGTAATTTATTTTTTTTGTAAGACTCTCATATGCTTGCAAAGGCTGCATTTATTTGGTCAGGGATACAGTAAAAGCTGTAATATTTTGAAATATTGCTGCGATTTTTTTCTATTTTAAAAAATATATTTCTATATATATAAGTAATTTATTTAATTGATGACAGCTGAATTTTCAGCATCATTATTCCAGTCTTCAGTGTCACACACTTCTTCAGAAATCATTATAATATGCTGATTGGCTGCTCAGGAACGTTTTTATTATTCTCAATGTTGAAAACAGCTGTGCTACTTAATATTTCTGTGAAACACATGGTACGTAAAAACATGATTTTTTTCTTGCTGACCCCAAAAATTTAATCAGTGTTCCTAATTAAGAAATGTTCTACTACTAAATTTTATGTAAATAGCAATACGAAATAGCCTAGAGATTATATGAATTATTTTTTTATCATTATTAAACTGAATTATTTATTATGAAAACGCAGCTGTGTTGCTAGTTATTTAATACCAGATGTCCTTTTTTGTGCTGCCGAAGTCATCATAAAACTGTCAAGGCTGATTCACTGTTTTGTAGTACTTTTGTTCTCTTCCTGGAAGAATTCTGCAGACGTTTTCTCTCTGTCATTCTGATGGAGCAGACGGACATAAAGAAAAGGTAGCAGATGCTTGACATGAAGAATCCACATCAGGAGAGAGCAGGCTGACAGGAGATGAGCAGGGAGGCGTCACTCACACAGGGGTAACAACAGAGCTGGTGCGAGGCCGGGTCAGTAGTGAGGTAATACAACCTCTCCATAGGGGGGCAATTAGTGAGGCAGGGGAGGATTGAGCAGACAGGTATTAGAGATACCATTCAGAATGTGAAGTGAATGGTACAGAGATAGAGAGCTTTAGCAGTACTGCATATAGGTTAAGTGTTTGAAGTGCTGAAAGTATTCGGCGTCCTCTTCAGAAAGTAAATGGGCTGATTTAGATGGGTTATGGACTTGCCTGTGCACACTCTCCCTCACATTACCACACTTCATGTGTGTCTGCTTTTAATAGATAAATCAAGATGTGTGCCACTGTCTGAATCAAGTGCTAATGCATTAGGCAAAGTAAAGCCATCTTTATTGCAAAGGCGGCGCTCTTCTAAAGTGCATATACCATGAAAAGGTCTGAAATACAAAAAAAAAAAAAGTTTGTTTTTCAGAATGAAATTAATGCTTTTATTAAAAGTGAAGACAAAATCAGCTGATTAAATAGTGGTAGTAAAGACATTTGTAATGTTGCTAAATATATTTATTTCAATTAAAGGTTGTACTTTTGAACTTTCTATTCATCATAGAAGCCTGGAAAAACTATGTCAAGGTTTCAGAGCTCACAAAAATACTAAGCAGCACAGCACAGCAAAAAAAAAGTAGCATATCAGGCTGATTTCTGAAGGATATCTGACATATTATTATTTTGATTATTATTTTATTGTATATTTTATTTTTATTAGATGGATGCAGACTTTTTGAACAGTAGTGTATGTGTATATATATTTGTAAATTATTCCTGCACTGTAAAAAAAATTACTGTAAAAATTACAGTATTACTGGCAGATGGATGCCAGTAGCTTACTGTAGATTTACTGCTTACTGTAGATACGGTAATTTCGGCCAACTGTTTGTTCAAAGATAAATGAACATTAAACATTAAAAAGTCTTTACAGGAAAAAATAAATAAAATAACAACCTAATGCAAAGCATTTCTGGGAACTAATCTCAGAAAAAAACAGAAAAAGGTTGATGAGGATTTCTGGTTACCAAAATGCTTTGCATGAGGCAGTTTTTAATAGTTTTATTCTGTAAAGATAAAAAACTTTTGAATGTTAAATGTTCATTTAACTTTGAACAAACTGTTGCCAATAAATTTGATAAATATAAATTTACAGTAAGTTACTCGCAAGCAGCTGCATAATTACAGCAAATAGTTTTTACGGTGTGCATTCATTAATTCTGTTCTATTGGTGTGTTAAAAACATGTTGGAATGATCATATTGACTGACTGAGTTGGAGTCATGTCAATTAAAAAAAAAAAACCTGATGAAAAAAATTGTATTATGCATGTTGTGTGCACACGTTGATGAAGAAACACTACCTTTTAGCATTTCCCAGTAGCAGCAGGAGAATGATAAAATACACAGACAGAACATCAATTATACACCTAATGAGCTTACTTTGCTCTTCATTATGTTGCATTAGCACTAAAAGTCTGCTGAGAAGTGAAAACGAGGGAGAAAGAAATACAAAAATGGTTCAGCAATTCATTCATTCTAACTAAAATCACTTAAACACGCATGAAATGTATGATTTCCTGGAAGCATGGTCTTTTTTTTTTTTTAGGAGGCACTGAATGCCACATATGCTACTATGGCTAACTTAGCTATCCAGCAGAGGCCTGTCAATAGCACATGCTCACAGAGGCTCCAAACTTTTCATTGTGATCCACGGAGAGGGCTCCTCTCCGTCTGATAGCCTAAACTCTCTAAAGGGGTCCAATCTGTTCACAATAGATACAATTAAGTATTGAGTAATAGACCATAAGTACATTAGTGACATTGGTTCATTTTAAACTGCATGTTTAAAGTAATGTGCCTGAGAGTTGCCACAAACTCAAACACAAATTTAGCATTTTTTTCTTGAAATGATAAATAGGTTATTATATTGTAATTTAAATCCTATTTAAATTATAATATTTAGCTATTTTTGGCTAACTATGTTTTAGTCATCATTATTTTATCTCAAAATTGCCAGTTTCATATCAGTTGTTTGTTTACATGTTAGCATATCGTTACATTAGCAATTCGTTTCAAGCACATCAGAGCTATAGAGCTGCAGATGCTGTTGTTTTAGTTCCTTTTGTTCTTGATAAGGGATCACTGTCAGAACAAACATTTTGTCATGCTACTGAACTACTTTTCCCACAAAACTTCCTATGTGAATGCTAAGATCCATTGATAACTCGCTGTTTATCTCACTCACAGGACCGTTAGCATCTCAACAGCTATTGGAAATTCTTTCGCCTGCTTCTTTTCCCCCCTCTGTTCTGACAAAGGATGAGAGATTGTTTTATTCTCATTGAGATGTAAACACTCAAACATGTTTACTCTATTTGCATTTGTCTGCATGTCAACACACTGCAGCGGGCTGAGGACTTGAGGAGAGCAAAGTGGGGTGGGTGGGGGTGCTCATGTTGGTGGTTGAATCACAATGGGCCACAAAACACATACACACACATAGAGTGAGGAATGTGCCCCGGGCTTGTACAGTATTGTGTCCTGGTAGCTCAGCGGGGCAGTACTGCACTCACATACCTGAACAGAGCTCAAGCGTAAGATGGATTGGGCTAATAGCGCTAACCGTCTTATAGCATCTGTCCCATCACAGCAGAAAGTGTGGCACACTTTGTAAGATACTGTATATGTGTGTGTGTGTGTGTGTGAGTTCTAGGATGTTTACATATTTGTTCGTACACCTTTGTGCGTTTGTGAAAGGCCATTTAAACAGTCTCTGATAATTGACTGACTTGCCCTCATGTTGTTCCAATCCTTATTTCATAAAATGCTATGAGAAATTTGAACGAATGTGGTAGTGGCTCTGTTTTCATGTGTTTATAATGAATGGGGACTAGAGTTTTCAAGCTGCAAAATAGATATAAAAGTGCCATAGAAGTACCCTCAAAGACTTTTTCTGTCATATTACTTTAGGCATTTAGACTATAGTCATATAGATCAGAGCTTTTCAAACTGGGGTCCAGAGGTTGCAAGTGAGTCTATGAAAAATTTCAAAGAAAAGCTGTGTAAAAAATTATATAATAATAGGTTTAGATTTACAGAAATTGACATTATTGTTGTCGATGTCAATAGAGAAAATTTGTTGCATTTAACAGTACTTATTTACCAATTTTTATATATTTTATTTTATTATTATTATTATTATTTTTTTAAGTCCAGTGTATTTTACTCTTCTTTTATTATAGTGAATTGATCTTTTTATATATACATGAAAATATATAAATGGTTAAGTGGTGGTCCTTAAGTGCATCATTAATATAGTTTTTATATATATATATATATATATAGTTTTCTTTTTGAGGCTTGAATTTTTCACTTCCTATTAATTGTATAAGAGCAATGTAGCACATTCCTCCGAATATCTTCTTGTACATTTCACAGAAGAAAAAAATCATACAGATTTCTAATGACATAAGGGCTGAGTAAATGACGACAGAAATAATCCTTTAAAAGTGTGTCTGATTGATATCAACATATTAAAATGAGCAATATCCTTAATATGTGGTGCATTTGCCATTACTTGCATGCATAATTGCATGGATTAACTGACATGTTAAACACTATTATCCTGTTTGCTTCCACTACGAGCTTGTGCCCTGACATGTGAGAGGCTAGTGGATGAAATGGATTTCAGAAATGGGCTTCTAAAGTACATGGGAATTACACACTCATCCCTTAGAGACTCACAAATTTCCGGAGAAAGTTATAATTGTTCAGAGGAAATTCTGCATTAAGTTGGAATAAACAAGCATTAATCAAACACACTTGCCACTAATCTCCATTGTTTACAAACTTGTTCGCTCTTTCTTGATTACCTCTTGAACAGTATATACATTCATGCAGGCACAAGCAGGATCTTTATCTTTCTTTTATAGTCATGGTGTTTCCTTTATTGGTGTTAAGAAGCTATACAGCCCTTCAAAATGTAAGGATTATCTCCTCAATCAGTAAGATTCATAAACACAAAAAACCAAATGCTGCAATCACTTCTCTGTGCTACTTGACTGAGATGCCTGCAAAGGATAATATATCAACAATCATCCATAAAGTACACTACTGTTCAAAAGTTTGGTGTCTGTTTTTTCGCTTTTTGTTTTTTAAGCTCACCAAAGCTTAATTTGCATGATCTGAAATACTACTGCATTTTAAATTTAATATATTGTAAAGCCAATTATTATTCCTGTGATGACAAAGTTGAATTTTTAGCAGCCAGTTTTCAATGTCATATCCTTCAGAAATCATTCTTATTTGGTGCTCAAAAACAGCTGAAAACAATGTTATTTAATTATTATTATTAGTTATTTATTTATATAGACACCATGAGACATTCTTACTAGGATTTTTGGATGAATAGAATAGAAAAAATTGAAAGAAATCTTGTGCAATATTATGTCTTCACACTTTTCATCCATTTAAATTAATAAATAAAAATATTAATTTATTACCATTTATAGGCTACCTTTAAACAATAATACATACTATAATATATTAGCATTACACTTTTGTCACAAAAACATAAGCATAGAGGAATTTTCTGTTTATGTAATGACGTATTTAAATGTATATTTCCAACACAGTCTCACAACCAATTCGTACGAGGTGGAAAATTTGTGCTAATTTGTACAAATTCATAGGACCTCACGATTTGTCTAAACCCCAGTGACGGGTAGGTTTAGGGTCGGTGTTAGGTGTCATTCATACAATTTCATATGAATTGGCAACTACGTATGATTTAGCTAAAATCGTATGAATTTATACGAGTGAAGTCGTACGAATTTGTACAAATTAGCCACCTCATAAAACATTTACGAATTGCTGTGAGACTGGGCTGATATTTCACCTAAAAATGAAAATCTTGTCATCATTTATTCCCCTGATGGCTTACTATGCTGCACAATTATTATTCATTTATAATGAATGGGGGCACCAAAAAAATAAAAACATAAAGGCATCATTAAAGTGATCCATACAACTCATGCAATGTATTCTGACATTTATTAGTTTTTTTCAGTGATAATCTGTGAACTGTGATCAGTTCAAACCCTAACCGATTCAATATAAGAGTGATTTAGCAGTTCAGACTTGTTTTGATAATCAGATCAGCTGATACATTGAAAATATATGACTCATAATGACTGAAATTTCTGTTTTTCATAGAAACCTGGAATGACACGAGGGTTAGTAAATAAATGATTACAGACTTTTTCCTTTTAAGGCATTATGCATGCTCAAAAATAAAGATATGCATCAAGTACTTTCACTCTGAGAGCTCTGTTTGGATAGTTCATGATAGTGTTGTGTGGATTGGTCAAAGGTTATCTGTATGACATACATTAAGATATGATCAGAGACAGAAGGTTGTGCCAATAGGCCTAACATTCATACATGATCTTATAATCACACACTCTTTACACACTTTGTGTTTTAATCTTTCTTTAGTTGCTTCTTCCTGTAAATGAAAATAATGGATGATACACTACACATCTTGACACACATAAAACAGCCTACTCGGTTTTTGACTGATGGTCTGTGTCAGACTCCCTTGTCATTTGCTTCAGCCCTCAGGAGTTGATCGTCTAGCCAGTATTTACTGCTCCGGCTGTAAAATAGAGTGAGATGGACATGAGGAGAGTCATAAACAAGAGGGAATGAGTGAGGTGAGGGAAGGATAGAGTGATGCTGAAGAAGGAGGAGGAACATATAATGGCAGTATGAAAAATTATTTAGCATAATTTCATTCATACAAAAACCTTTGAAGAAGTTATTACGAATTCATACTAATTTACCATCAAAATGGTAAAACATATTAGCAACCTGATCTCATAAAAATACGTACCTCTGTGCACTTTTTGTGCAACATCATTTTTATGTACCTTACTGCATGTTTCACTGCAGTTTCAAAGAGAAATGTCCACTGAGTGGTGCTAAAATACAGGTTCAATATGTGAACCCGGCACGTTTTTATTACGTTAATATAGATACATATTGCTGTGTTTTTATTACGTTGATATAGGTACATATTGCTGTGTTTTTATTACGTTGCTTCATGTACGTATTGCGACTAAAAGCTGTCGCTAAAAGCTAGTGCTCTATTGTGTTGGAGATATGCCCTACACCAAATCCAACCCTAAACCTACCCGACAGTGTTAACAAATGCAAAACTGATATAAAAAGTTATTTGTTGATGCAACCATGCCATTTTTAACTTCCTTATGTTCAAACCGGAGCTCCTTGCCTCTTAAGTACATCTCTGTACACCTTGAGCTACCGAACAAACCTATCGTCTATGAAAACCCATAGATATGAAGCTGGATATGTGTTAAGCTGGATATGCTAACATTCAAAAGCATTAGTTTTCAAATCTACCAGCATATTGATATTGTTTTGAAGTCATAACATGATATTCTTCTAGTAATTGTGCGAAAATTACGCTTTATTAAATGAAACTCTGAAAATTTGTGTGAAAAGAAATAAAACATGTCAGATTTTTACTCCCTCTGGTGTTCATTTCTTTTGGAAACTGCAGTGATATGTACTTATTGGTACGTATTCCGTGTCTCGCAAAAAAGTGCACCCAGGTATGTTTATGCCATGAGACCAGGTAGCAACCCATAATATAGTTACGAATAAGATAGGGAACACTTCCGTCTCAACACATCAACCTGCAGCAAGCTACAGACTAGGTGTAACTAATCGCATGTTATTCTTGTGTGTTATGTCTGTGCATTAAGTGTTTTTCCATGCTTCCTCATGACTGGCTTTGACTTGTGTGTTTGTGAGGTTTGTGTGGTTGTGTGTTGGAGTACATGTGCATAATACTCATTACTGTCTGCTGCGTGCATGAGAGAGTGTCTAGAGGAAACCCATTTGTCAGAGACATAAAAGACAGCACAGAGACGCCGCAGAGACGCAGGAGTCCTCCTCCCACTGCCAGACACAAATCAACCTCGGCACAGTATGTTAAAACCACACAATAAAGAAATGTTCGCTAAAATGTCTGCCGTGATCATGCATATGTATGATTCATTTGTCGCAAATGGGCTTTCTGAGGATTGATATACTTCGCTGTGTTCTTTTTGTTAAACAGATGTGAATGGTCAAAAAGTGCAGTGAACTGTGATGCCTCTGGAACATTGGCTGTTCTCTTGTTTTGTTTAGATTTTCTTGTTGGGGACAAAATGGACTTTTCTAGATGAAAAATACAGGATAAACTGTATGCTTTGTGTGTTTTTATTGTGAAAGAATACTTAAAGGTTCATAGACTGAGATCCAATGGGACAATATATATATATATATATATATATTTATATATGTGCTGTCAAATGATTAATCACATCCAAAATAAACGTTTTTTTTTACATAATATATGTGCACTGTCTATTATGTATATAAATACACACACTTACAGTATATATTTACATGTATATACAACATATACACATAACATATTTTTCTAAAATAAATGCATGCGTGTGTTTATGTATACATAATAAATATACACGGTATACACATATATTATGTAAACTAATGTTCGATTAATCAAAATGACAAATGTTTCATAAAATGTCAATTAAATATGTACTAAAACTGAAAAATAAAATAATAAAAAGCTGAAATAAATCTAAAACTATACATTACAAGAATGACTAAAAATGTGAATAAAATTAAAAATATAAAAGCTGATTTACAATATACATCTTTAAAAAATTTGTAATTGTTTATGATAACTATTACATTTTAGTATAAAAAAAATAATTTTATATTATTGCATATTTAATTAATTATATTTGCTTAATTATGTATTCAAGTAAATGATTATATTATAAATGAGCCAGAAATCAGTTTTTGTTTTTTTTTATCAATAATAAATTATTTTTGAGTCTTACCAAATTAGGTGATCACATTTAAGGTAAAACACAAGCAAAATAGTTTCTCTGCACTCTAGTAGTGATTGCAGTAGTTACTGGTATTTGTGAAATCACAGTCATGCTTCAAATGTCCTCATTCACACAGAATTGACCGTGATAACAGAAAGGGGCCAACAGCTACATAAGCACCTAATGGCACATTGAGTGTCAGAGGGTTTCCATTCGTCAGTCTGTCTTCTTCATTCTGCTTAATTGCAGGGCACATCCCAGCTGCTCCCTGTGGTTCTTTTTGTTTTCCCCTCAGCTACTGAGGCAAATTAAACCCCACCGAGTGTGTTTTTCCACATCTTTCTCTCTGCTCAGGTCATTTGCACTTGCCGGGCCTTCTAAGATGAATTGTGTCTAATTCTTTCTCTTTAACGGTGCAGTTTCTATGTGGGTGGCAAGGACTGCAGGCAGACACAGTGGGATGTGGTGACACACCTCAGAGAAGATTTTTTTTTAAAATAAGGAAACATAAGGTAAGAAAAGTGCCACTGGGTAGAATGGGGAACAAAAAAAGTTTCCTTCGTTATGCCAGGAAAAGAAAAGGAGGGGCCGTGCAGTGGGTGGTAAAGGTTCAGAGATGCAGGTGGTCTGAGCAAGTCATGCTGGGAAACACCATGTGAATCTACAGCCTGAACATTGGAGTTATTTATGTATATAATACAAAACCATTTAAATGTACATTTTTAAAGAAATCAGCCTATGTTTGTTCAGTCAGGATGCATTAAATTAATCAGAAGTGAGGGTAAAGAGTAAAGACTATGTTATTTTACAAAAGATTTATATTTAATTCTATTCATCAAAAAACGGCATCATAAAATATTAAGCTGTACAACTGTATTCCACATTGATTACATTTCTTTACAATATTACTGATTTACTGAATGTTTGATCAAATAAATACAGACTTGTTGCACATAATATACTTATTTCTTTAACCGTGGGGTATAAAAACACTATATTGGCTTGTAACTGATGATTATAGTGCTTGGAAGAATTCTGCAGTCAAGTTATTTTGTTATTACTTTTCCAAGAAACATTTTGTTTTGTCAAGCACCTAATTGTTGTCATTGTTTGTTGGATTTTATAATACACTGAAGTCAAAGAATCTGTCAGGCTAGTCTAAATCTCTTCAGTGCAGTTCTTCAAAAACAACACTGGTAGTTAGGTTCATGCTGAGCTGATTTGTATGCAATAATAATGGATGCTGAATGGATAAAACCTAGAGTGTGCTAATGGAGAAGACTCAGACGTCATGGATGACTCAAGATTATGTAAGCATTCAAACCAGACAATATCATTTACAGTATGTCTAAGACCGCTGCACACTTAACGGCTTCTACACATGTGGACTAGACAGACAAAAAAAAAATGTCAGCGAAATGTAAACTCTCTTTCTCAGACTCATACAGGCAGACTCATGCATGAAAACAATCACAGCACAATCTGTCCACACAGCTCAGTATTTGAAGGATATATACTACTTTGTTGCGCAGAATCAAGTTTGCCAGGTGATACAAAGTCATTCCATTTTGTACAATAAGCAGTTTTTTAAACTACTTTAAGTTGCCATTTAATGTCAAATGAGTTGGAAAACATGCCTTAGGCATTTTGTATCATTCAGATATAACCAACTGGCATTCGCAAGCCCTCTTCTTCTTCTTTTCAGCATGAGGGTGGCATTGACGTCGATGAGATGCCTGAAATGTGTGTATGTCTGGCTGGTTTGCCAAGGTCACTCTGAATGGGTGTTTGCACGTGTGTGTCATCGGAAGCGTGCCGTGCGTAGCTGAATAACAGAGTCGTGTTAGACTGCGCCGGGCGTGAAACCCTTACAAACACACCTCCGTGCGCAGGAACCCTGCAGTAACATCACTTGACTTCATCTTTATCATCATAACTACAACTGCACAGTGTTTCGAGGGAGTCATTTCAAAGGGATTTTATGGGTTTAGTGTTGAACTGAAAATGCAATTGTGAATGGTTATGTTTTAATAATTTTATTATTGCTGGCCATTAGGATTTTCATTTGCTGGATATGTAAATAAATATATGTCATCTTCTCTAAAATAATAGGCAGATTATTCACTATATAAAGTCAAACAATGATTAAGAGAAAGAAGTGAGCAGCAGGGTAAATGAAGGAAATATAGGGGCAACACAAAAGCTGACCAGAGCCTTGGTGACTGTGTTGTCTAATTGAGTAACTGAATCAGGTGTCTCTGTTAAAACATGGTGTACTGCTTAAACAACATGAGTGCAGTGAGAGAACAGGAAATGAGCTGATGTACATCACTGGGATGCTCAAGATATTGTTGTTAAAGCTGCTGCTTGTCATTTTCTAAACTAGCTGTGTGAGCCATAAAAATTGGCCTCTTTTATCAATTCAGCTGTGCATGAGACAGGAATTAAAGCCGTAGAGACTGCACTTTCCTGTTGCAGAGTTTCTTATTCTGAAACATCAGAGGAGGTGAAGACTGAGAGGAAAAGGAAAAAGTTGATCAGGATATTAGCTCGACAAGTAGAGCAGCCTTTGCAGTGAATGAGAAGCAGACAGACTGACAGAACAATTGACCTTACAACTGTTCATTCAATAACGCTTGAATGATTCTAGTTCAAAAAATTATAGTGCAATTAGCTAGTGTGCTTACAGGAAGTGGGGCAGCCAGAGAGATAGAACAAGAGCAGATGATTTAGACAGAAATTAGGCCAAAGCCATGTCTTATGAAAAGCACAAGTAGGTGCTAATCAAGAAGGGAGGAGAGGCAGTCAAGTGGAGCACAGGACCAGCTTGACCACCTTAAAGCTTTTATAAGCAGCTACCACGTCCAAAATGCAATCAAAGACAGCTTTCAAGCAGAAAATAAATAAATAAATGTGACATTAATGTATTTCAGTGGAAATATTGTAATGCAGGCACAGTTCTTGTAGTTGTTCAAGTGTTTGACAGGTGAAAGTAGGACACGAGTCTGCATTTGTGAGGTAGAAAATCATGAATCATTGAATTTAAATTGTGAGGTGTAAACAACAGCATGAATAAGCACTAATGGTGGCCAATAAGACTGTTTATCATAGAGCGTGTCTCTTGCTGAAAGGTCATCATTCTGATGACCAGTAAAGAAAGGCTGGTCAACCATGATGATGAAGCTGATTATGGTAAATACAGCTAAAAGTATATTTTATACATTGATTTAGTGAGTTCAAAAGATCCAGTACAACGTTTGTAAGTACTTTTTTATGTTTTAATAATATTTTTTGTTACATACTTCAAATATTGATCCCAAAGTGGCAAAGAGATAATGCATGGGGCAGGAAAATCTTTATTTGTCATTACATTAACTAGATCACTAAATTATTTTGTCATATGTAAACTTACATATTGTGCCTTTAATGTTATACCGTTGAAATGTACTAAAACTTTTTTTTTCAGTGAAGAAAATTTGCAGGACATTTCTCTTCTCAATTCTCATTTATTAAATCAACTCATATTTCTCATTTCTTTTATGCTTCACAGTAGTTTCAGGTTTGAGAGATAATAAATAATGTCAGGATATTCGTTTTTGGTTGAACTATCCCTTTCAGCTTGTTTAGAAGACTGCTCCAGTATATGCTGGTCACCTGCAATATACATTTTTTTTTCCCATTTGCAAATTATTTTAGATTAACCATAATCAGTAGAGTCAGTCACTCTATTTTTTGTTTCTAGGTCACTGAAACAAAATGTAAAAATGCAGACTTACAAACTGAAATAATATTTGTCTTTATCCGTTCAGGTGAAGCCCTGGAAAGCGTGCTTCAGCTTTATTTTAACACTTTAATTGCGATGGTATAAACTCAGATCCAGCCTTTGCCACTTCCTCTATTAGCACCTGTGCGCACACACACACACACGATGACACTCTCAGTGTGAAAGGGTCAGGGTGAACTCCTGTGCCCCTGCACACACTCAACCCTTTGTTACACTGTTGCTATGGCAGCCAACTCTGACTCTCAGGGTGAATGAATCTTAATATGACACACTCCTATAACACACTCCTCTCTATCCTTCATCTGATTTTCTTTCTTTTATTAAACATAATTTATCCAAGCACTTAAAAACAACATGAAATGACATTTGCAACACCACTGCAATGTGACATTTCCGGTTTACAAAACTGTGTGTCTGGTTTGGCATGTAATACATAATACAGTTGTTTAATAACTGACATTGTACAGGTGCATCGTGTCAGCTTACAGTCACGTGCATGAACAGAATAGAATACACTGTTTCTGAAACTACACCTGAATTAGGACACTCTCTTTTGCTTTCTCTGACATTCGTTTTATGCTTGAGAGGTGTCTTCTGGTTGAAAGGCATACACACCTCACAGCTTCGCTGGCTTGACATGCATCACCCCTCCTCATTTTTCACGCTTCCCTTCCCCAACATCTCAGGTTTTGATGTTTTGATTTGTTAATTCATACTTGAACTACTTTGCCTCTACCACCTTTTATGTCTCCATTTCAATAAACACATTGAATATTTCCTTAGTGAACACATCAAGATAATCTGAAAATAATTAGCTCAGCTCAGCCTGTGTTATAGTATCATTTTATTTCATATTTCCCCTGAGGTTTACATTTGGGAGTCCAAATTTAATATCAATCATTGATCTAGATTTCCACAACAAAACTTTATATCACCTCAGATAACCCCTGCAAACTAATAATCTCTGTTTGCTCAAGTAAACAAGGGCTGTTAGTGACTTTAATTACATCAGAAGGCCCAATCACAGCAAATTAGCCTGATTAAGTTTTAGTTATTCAGGCTATTCAGTCACACTTTACAACAGTGTACATTAAAAAGGTTCAGATTCATGAATTGTAAAGAGTTAAAACTGTTGGCATTTTTATGTTTAAGCTGTGAGATGGATTGAACAACCACTCATGCTCACTGAAACCCTAAATCTACCACAAAACTTGGCAAAAGTAGAAACTATGAACACTTTAAATCAGAATCAGAGGCTTTAATGTTAATAGCAAGTTAGACAAAGCAGGGTGACCATACGTGTCATTTTTCCCGGAAGTGTCCTGGGCAGGATTTCTATAAGGATATAGGTTTTGCCTTGGTTTGCATGTGCAGACCGATCGGTGTATGACTGGTTACTTATGTTTTCGAAATGCTCTTGAGGTACAAATCAAAGCAATATTTAAAGGACACGTCTGGGGAAAATGGCACGTATGGTCGCCCTTGTTACAGGATGTTTAAGTCTAAGAGTATTCGTGGGTTATCCACAGTGCTGGAGTGCTCAGTGTCCCAAGCTGGACCCAAATTTCTTATGACTAAATGCGGTTTTGCCTGCATTCTGCTCCTTTGAACAATCAGTGTCTTTGAGAAGGTACAGAACATAAAATCAAAACCACATGCTCAACATACACAGAGTCTATCAACATTACTCATGATTGACAGAGCTTACTAATGCCTTGCATTTTGGACCTTTCGTTCTGGCAGCAACTCTCACTCTTTAGGCCAGACACTTGAAAGTACATCTCAACGTCTCAGTTTTGGCTTTTTATGGTGTAAAAGTCCTGGAAATCTTTTCTTTTCTTTTTTTTTTATGTTTTGTAAAGTTTAGTTCACCTTAGTTTTTAGTGACTTGGTCACATGAACCCTGGTAGGCTTAAGTATACATGCACTAGCTCCATTCAGAATGACATACTGCCCATACTATTACTGCCATATAAAGATATAAATACTGTTTAAAGTACATCATACATACACTGCACTTACACTATACCAGTGTTTTTTTAAGGTTATCATCCAATACATTGTATTTTATATAGAATTATATATTTTCAGTAAAAACAATAGTTAATGAAGGGGGAAGAAATATGAATTAATCTTAATTTTATGTTCAGTTAAAGTTAAAATAATTTAATTAATTAAAAATGTAAGGTCCCTGTAATGATCTGCAATACACTGCGTGCCATCTAGTTTATGACTTTTTTAAAGAATGAAGCTTTCTTTATTACAAAGTAATTTGTACTGTTAACATATCAAAATGCATATCCTCTTATCTGTTAGCTTTAGCATGTTAGCTTAAGCTGAGACCAAGATCCACCAGGGATTATTGTGCATTTTGTACATGCAAATAAACATAAATGACACAATATGAGGATATTTCTTCTTCATAAAAGTTCCAAACAGTACTTTCTAAGGCCAGTACTGTGACCTTAATCATCTGAGTGTGAATATATAGCCTTCTGCTCACAGGGTCACACTGCTTATGTGACAAAGAAACCTGGTTCAGTCTGAGAAAGTGAAAGACAATTTAAAGAACAGTATGGCATCTGTCCACAGCCATACCTCTGCTAGAGCAAGGTGAGGTGAAATGTGTATATTTCTGACAGCGATCCACTGAGTGAGATGAATTTTTGTTTTGTCCTGAGAAATGTAAAAGGGACCTACATAATTCAGCTCTTTGTTCCATCAATGACCTAGAGAAGCTTTTTCTCCATTTACCAGAAGACTTCAAAGGTCTTGTGTGTGCGTTTGACAGCGAAAATGTAAAACTGTGGGTTGCACTAGATGAAAGCCATCATCATTCATGTGAGAGAAACACAAAGAGACAGATAGAAGGACAGCGAGCGGGATCGGAGGAAGTATGTTTCTGTATTAGAGACAGTGAGAGAGTTTGTTTATGTGATGCCTGGTACTGGCTGGTTTCTGCTAGTTCAGTCTAGCTGGTCCAGTAAAAAAAAGTCTTTCTGATTTATCTTTCTTTATGAAACTGGATGACGAAGCATACCAACATCTCATGTTGGGGCATCCAAAACAAAGCAACCTGTATATAAATATACTTGATGAAGGGTAGTAGTTTTTCACTGCTGTGTTATCCAAACACATCTTGTCGTTCCCCTCTGAAAAACGTCCAAGTCATTTAGCCCTGAAACCCCTTTCCTCAGAAACACTTCTCTCTGCCAAACAACATAGCTCTGCCTGAATGTGGCCTGTAATGTCTAACCTTGAACTACATCTGGTCACATGAAAGTAACCAGCCATGGACCAGAATGACAGCCGACTGGCTCTCTGTTCACATCCAATCACATTCCTGTGAGTATGGCCCAACTCTTCAATCCCTCTATCCATGGTACAAGCCAAAAATAGATCACAATGTTCTTGTTTGGGTTTAAATTTCATGACATAGTTGGTGTTTGTTACCCTCAGAATGCAAAGCTACATTCACAATGTTTAGAAGAACAAAATCCACAATGGTTCATAATTATGGTCCATTACTCAATCAAGCCACTTGAAAACAACTTGTACTGAGGAACAGTGTTTCCAAACATCTTAATTGTTTATGTGTCAATTTTAAGTGATTCACAAGTACACCACACCAGTGAAAACCTGCCAGTCATGAAACGCTTAAATAGACCATTGGAACATTCTGCAACAGCTACATTTGCCCATCACTAGCCCTGTCACTGTGGCAAGAAATCCAAAACACTAGTACCATTCCTTGAATGAATAAGAATAGTTGTCTTCCTGTGCAGAGGCATGCTGGAGCTTAAAGGGTTTTGATGCTGTGCTTGTGCTCATGCATTTGGGCAAAACCTGTGGTTTCCTCAGAGTGAAAAAAAAGTCATTGTTCACTCTCTTTTTAAAATTAACATCTCCATTACCATCATTTTTAAAATGTAATTTCCTCTTCCTCCTGTCTGTTCCTTCAATCACAATGAAATTTATAACGCATAAAAATGGTGAAAGAACCAGTCTGAACTAAAGAATCAGTCTGTGTGATTGAGCTATTAATCACTTCACCCTGCATGTTACATAACCAAACTAGCATGTCATTCAGTCATGCAGACATCAGTTAATTCTGTCTTAATATCATTTTCTGTGGTGTCGTCATACCTCATTCTAAAAAACCTGCGTCAACACAGAATGAAGCATGCATTTAAATGCATTTGTTGCTTTTGTAATCAAAGTAATTGAGCATGAATAATGTAATTTAACATGACAACCATCTTGTTTTCTGTGAGCAGCTGAGTGCATCTTTTGTACTGGAAATTGTACAGTGTTTGGAACTTTACAAGTCAAAAAAATTACAAATGTGAAAGTAATGCATGCTCCTATATTGCATGCATGTCCGCTGTTGGACATTGTAAATTTACAAATAAAATAGTGCACTTGATCATAGATGAAAAACCCAGCCATAAAATGGTTTATGAATCATAATGCTTGTACATTGTCTTATTAAATCCTACAGTACGATCTTAAAATATTCACCAGCAAATTTAGTTTTGTACTAATCTCCAATAGAATGCTTTAAAACAAAAGAGGATACTGCACTGAAGAGACTGACCTAAATGGCCATGTGTCAGAGCTCTGTGTTGTACAAAAGACAGGCACTCTCCATGTGTGGTAAAAGCCAGCCCTTGAGCGGTTTGTGTTAGATAATGTTAACATCCCCTCATTGTGTGCTGTACTTCAGAGTCCTGGTATTATAACATCTGCATTGAAACCTACATCCATTTCAGCAGTGGCTCAGGTTCAGTTCTGATGGCGAACCATAGCAGAAACAAATACGAACGTGAAAATAAAATGCAGCTAATGTTTTTGGTGCCTACAAAACATTTAAGTTACAACATCCTTCAAATAATATCCACTGCAAATTAAATTATAGGTTCAGTCGAAATTAATATGGCTTGTGCAATCCAAAGACAATCCTTTTGTACGGTGTAAATTACAGCCGAACCCTACAAAATTCAAAGAGCATGCATGACTTAAATTCTGTATTGTTGAGCCCATGTCATAATATTCTAAAATAAATTAACATGGCAAAAAAAAAAAAAAAAAAAAAACACAGAGTGCCCACCAACATACTGTGTAGCATCTGCATTAAGTAAAGCCAGGTTAAGGGGGAGAAAAAAAAAAATTTATATGCATTTGAATGTCATCTTTATCTAAAACCACTTTGGCTTCAACCTCCCATTTGAATGAAAGCAAATGCTTTAGTTAAAACTCCAAACACTTGAAGGTCAGTCTAAATTTGTGGGGGTTTCTTCCAAGGAAATAAAAGGCATGGGACAGTAATTTCCTTCCTTCATGGACCATGATTCATTACTCAACATTAAGAATGGGGAGAAAAAAAAAAAAAAACCCACACACACACTACAAGCATGTATCTTTATTGGTAGCAATGCATAACCAAAACCTGTATGCAATACATAAACATGGTTTACAACAAACACTACTCATTTCAAGATGTTCTCCAGACCCGGCAGTAAAATTAGCTCCAAGTCATATCACTGCTGAGGAACAAGCAGCCGGTCACCAAATACATGTGCCCCAAAGTGAAACCAATGGAATCTGTCGAGAGAGGAAAAATACCCACACCTTTAAACTCAACCAGGTTGAAATTTACATAACTGCATTCTAACTGCATGTGTCTTGCGACAGGATCCAGGCACAGAGAAGGGAGCTCTGACCCAGGTTTTAGCAAGAGTAGCTCACTGTACCCCCCTGATATGGCCACTAGAAACACTGACAGCCTCCAGTGGGCAAAGCGTAGAAGGGAACATGGGACTATCAAATTGGTTGCATGAATGGGTTTCCAATTTACTCACCTAATGACCGTAGTTCTTATATTCTCTGCCATTAGCTGCAAAATACAAATTTTAAGTTAGCAAGCATCTTAAAACAATCAGCAAGGCTAAACGAACACAAAAATTGTTTCTCCCGACAGGATCCGAAGCAAGGAATATTAAGCCAATACTTCAGGTTTTTGAGAGATTTGATCTGCCCCTCCCGTGTCGATCATTCAAGACATAACAGGACTTGAATGTGCAATATAAGGGGCGGACAAGACTAAGTTTAATTAAAGTCACTTACCAAGTAACCGTTAGAGGATTCTTCAGCACAGAACTGTTGCCTCACCGCCGAAACAGGAGCCTAGAAATAAAAAAAAATAAAAGGCCATAAATCAAAATACAGACATACTAAGGTTTCCTGCTTTCCTATTAGCAAGATCAAGAGTAATGAGGTTTGAAGTTTCCCTAACAACTTTTGTTAGTGAATGAAAATCATAACAGAATTAAACACTACCTTACCTTCATAGGTAATACATCGTAGAAACTTAAGTTTCTTCAGTCAGGGGGTTTAGATGGAAAAGCTGTGAATGAGAACAGATGCAATCAGCATCAGCAGACACAGACAGGCCGCACATTCACCACGTGCTTTCTCGAGCCACACGTGGCCTTCAGCCACAGCTTGATATAGAATACGCTTAGAATTATGATCACGGTTTGGCAGGAAGCTTCACAATAATTCTATCGAGCATCTTCTGTGTAAAAGAGAATTTTTACTGCCTTACTAACTTATAAAGCTCACTGTTAAGTGTTCCGGTAAGCTAAACTGCACTGTTTGCGACACGAATTGTACATGTTGTGCTTGTGTATAACACAAAAGTAGCATATATTCAAGCAATTAAAAAAAAAAACCTACACAAATATCTGAACAAACAGCCTTACCAACGCCCATACTGCGTCCTCTCATGATGTCTCCAACCGATCGTGTGATCTCAGTGCAAGAAGCAATGAACACATGTGACCGGTGCGAAGAATTCTGGGATATTTAAAGGAGAAGGACCGCCTCCCGTTCATTTCAGCGAATCGGCTCTTTTAAGCATTTCATTCAAAAAATAAAAATCACTTCAGCAGTTCTGAGAAAAGATTCAACTCAAATCTCAGTCTAGCTGAAAAATATAAGGAGACTTAAAAAAAAAAAAAGACTATACATTTTAACCATGTTCACAAACTATTACTCCTCTTTTTTACACTTTCGCAGTTAAACTACAGGGGCCTAATATTATTTATATGCATAAATGTATGGAATGCACAAGAGTAATATTACCGATTGAAAGAGTAAGTCATGTATCCTCAAACTACTGTGGAGTTGTATTGTGGGGACAGCCCTTTATTCGGTCTCTAATCTAATACAAATTCTATTGGCCACAAACGAAAGTTCGAACGCATGTTTTCGACACTCATTGGTGGCTCAATCTGTCAATCAACCGAGCAGCGTTTCATGACGTAGACACCAAATGCACCAATCGCGTTCGAGTGGGCGGGGTGGATCCTTTAAGACATCCCCAGTCCCTGCCTTGCAAGTGGAAATGGGAGAAATGCCACTTAGCCTGAGACGGATA
>JAUMHE010000075.1:9438750-9475862 GCA_032359235.1 Enteromius mattozi
TACTGCTACAATGCAAACAGTATGAAACACAGAGGAACCAGCTTCTTCAATCTCTGGAAACTGTTAAGCACAACAATGTTACTCTATCAGGGTTGTTAAGCAAAACATCTAGCCATATATATCATTACATTCTAAAGTTTTTAAAAGAAACTGGGCTGGCTTTGAGAATATAAATAATTATAATTTAACCCCTTTTTTTTAATTTTTGTTATTTATTTTTTTTTTTTTATATATATATTATTTTTTTTTTTTTTAGTTCCCCCTTTTCCCCATTTAGTCCCTAGTATTGTAGAGTAGCTTTCAATCTACCTGCTCCACACTCCAACCCAGTCGGTGGCGGTAATGCACCTTTCTAGTTGGTTGCCAACCGCCATTAAAACAGAAAGAAGAAGAAGAAGAAGAAGAGTGGGCGGGGTTCCACCGCTAATCCAGGATGTGAATGTTTCGTTCAGTCCGTGCAACTGGCAAAGATGTTTACAATAAATTTATCCTGCATTTTAATTCTTAGTTGCAGTGACCATGAAGAAAACAACTAAATGAAAGCCGCAGACGTTTATCTCTCGCTTTGTCTGCACTTTGCATGAGCAGAGGGGATTGAATGGTCACTGATTGCTGTCCTCGGTTGGGATTGCAGCTTGGCCTGTCAGTGTACTGCTGTTACAATCATGTTTATTTCATAAAGATGGCAACGAGGGGCACATTATAAACTAAATGACTGTCAGAAACATCGCCTCCATCTGTAATATGGTAAGTGTGTGGATAGCGTGCTGGCTAGCTCTTACGTAATGATGATGGTTGAATGGCTTTCCTCACAATCAGGTGCATGACCTCATTTATGAGCTGCTGCTGTATGCATGTATCACCACTGTTACTTACTAAATCTTCTATCATAACTAGACATGTTTAAACAATAAACTGAGACTAGAAGTGTTAGAAATTGCTTGTACTGACTTTACTATATCAGAATGAGTGATGCCCTGTTTATGTTGTGATAGCTCAGGTTAGTATCTGTGTTGTTAATCTTGCATTTTAAAAGATAAAAACAGTGGTAAATAGTAGGCTAATCTGTGTTTGAGGGGTATATCTGTAGTTGTTTTACTTCCTGAGTGTCTGCGTGCTTTGCATAAACATTTACTGACACTGTATTGCCCTGTTGTCACTTTGATAGCGTAAGTATGTTTCATAAATGTGAAAACTTGCTGAAATATTATAATATATGAAGCTTCTCTAAATAATATAGTTCCCACACAAACTGTAGTGATGTACAGGTCACCCCCATCTGGCCACTAGATCTTTAAAACCTAAAAAAAAATTAATTATAAATAAAACAACACCCTCAAAGCAATATCATCTTCTGAAGTCATATGATAGCTTTGTGAGCTATTGACTGCTGAATTGGGTTTGATCTGAACAGTACTGGATAGGTCTTATTCTAGCTTTTGTGAACTAGATGGGGTTTTTTTTGTGTTAATTATATACTATTATGGTATTTCTTAATATTCAAAATAAGCTCTGTTTTTATATTTTCAGTTGTCATTTTATTTTTTAATTTGTCTAGTGCTTTTGCCATTTTTATTCCATGACTGCACTAAGGATAGAGTAGATAATGTCAAAATATTAAACAGTGTCTTAAATTTCAGCCTTGAGTTCACACCCCCCAAAAAAATCATATGACTTAAGGAGACTTGTAATATCACCATCACTGTAATTATGCTACTCTTAAGCAAGAAAGTGCCTGCAATTTTGTACTTAATCTCTGCTGTAGTGCTTTTCTTTTGCCATTTTAACCGTTTTAAGATGGCTAATGGGAACGGAGCCCAGTGTTTTATGTAATGCTGTAGTTTCTGTGGGATATCTGACATTTCCTGAATATTGTAGTGTCTGTAACTGGCCTGAAGCCACTGTCCACTGTCAGATGTCATCCTTAGATAACTGCAGGTATTGTGTCAGTCTGAGCTAGATGTGATTAGGAACAAGAAGAGTGAATTATTGCCAGCATGAGGGGGCACAGACTTAACGTCTGACTGCTGTTTAGTGCTAGTTATGTAACCAATGGCCGGACAGGGTTCATTTGTTCATCAGTGTGTGTTTGGGGCCACATCTTAGTGGCTCATTGACCACGGATACAAGGCAAGCTAATGAAATGTTCTCCTTTATGTTTTCCATGTTCAGTTCTGCTTAAATGGCCTCAATTAATGTGTGTTTGGTGTGCACAAATGCAGACCTGTCTTTTAGTTTGAAAACATGGCTTTATTAACTGTACTTTAGTTCGAGAACATTTGTCTATCACCTGTGTCTGGCAAAATATTGTCTTCTATGTTTTTTGTGCATGCTCATTTACGTGCTGTGGAAGATTTCTAAGCAGAAACAAAGACGGTTGTATGTAGTCAGCAAAAGAATTGCCCCATTTATGAAGTCAGAGGGTTGGCAAAAGTATCTTTACATTGTTTAGCCAACGTAATGCCACTTCATTTTTCAAAGCCTGTGAGCTCAGAGGATTTGATAGCCCTCATGAGCCAAAGCAGCCCATTCCTTGCCAGTTGTTAATTATTATGGCCTAAAAATATTTAAGCTCTTAAGTCTGTCTTGCACAATGGCGTATTTATATTTCAATAGGCAATGAAGATCTATTAGGGCTGGAATTGAAGGTCTTTGTGGATTCATATTTCATACTGATAAAAAGGTCGGGGTTAATAACACTTAACTAGACAATGCTGAGACACAGAGAGCGGCTATTTCCCATCTTTCAACTGTCAGTCATGGTGTTGACTGTACTGTTGTATGACTTTGATCTCTGGATCTGATTGTGGTGTTTAGTCATTACCTGATCTGCTCATTCAGAGTCATCCAGATATACTTGGGTTCTAAAGGTATGTTGGGTTATTAAAGGGCTGCTGTAAGCACTACTATCGAAAAGGAATAGTTCACCCAAAAATGCAAATTCTGTCATCATTTACTCACTCTCAAGTAGTTTCAAACCTGTATGAATTTCTTTGTTTTGCCGAACACAAAGGAAGATAAAAAGTTTGTAACCAGACTGTTTTGGGTCACCATTGACTTCCATAGTAGGAAAAAAGACTTGAGTTTTGGTTTACAGGTTTGGAACTACTCGAGGGTGAGTAAATGATGACAGAATTAGCATTTTTGGGTGAATTATTTCTTTAATTCATGTCTTGGCAAATTTCTAGCAGCCATTACTAAGTTAAGTTAAGTGTTCCTTCTTATTATCATCAATACCGAAAACGGTTTCTCTCGATATTTTTTTAGAAACTGTAAAACTTAAATAAATAAAAATATATAAAATATTTGTACCGTATGGAATCAAATTTTCCCTAATGTAATACATACAGTAGTTGTGGTTGGTACCTTATGAACAGTGAATGTATCTCTTGTGATCTCTCACTGGTTTCAGTGTTACTAGAAGAGAAAACGTCTGGAGTCCCATTGTACTAAAGCCAAAGTGAAACTCTGAGCTTGTCCTGCTGATTCAGTTACATTCTGTCATGGATTCTTATCCAGCATCACTTCCTGCTTAGTTGTTCTATCCATTATTCATGTCACTCAGTTGCTGATAAATTAGGCCATTACAAAACTTGATCCTTGATTATCACTTTGAATGGTTAGAATTTCAAACATCATATACACCTAGCTGTTATAGATTTGTGCAGTTTTTGTGAATGATATCAGCAGCTGAACATAGATATTGTTTGTATAAAAAAAATAAGATTTTTTAGTTTCTAAATGACTAAAACTAGAACACCTCTCTGTATTCAGTGTTAGCATGGGTATTTAATGATAGTAATCCACAGATGGCTATGGCATGTGAATTAAAGGCTAGGTGTATATGACCTTCATTTTTTCAGATGAACACAGTCAGATGTTTTTAAAAAAATTATTCTGGCTCTTCTAAGCTTGGTAATGCTGGTGGATAGTGGCCATTACCATCATTTAGGTCGGCCAAGACCAAGATGTAAGCTGCATCATACGTCGAGTCAGAGGTCAGCCAAAACGTGCTCTCGGACCTATTGAAAATACTTCAAACTCCAGCACAGGAGGTAGCGGTATGCGCCTAAAAGATGGTATGTGACTCGCAAATAAATCCACAGAAGAAGACGACACGATCTCGGGGACACGCATACGGCTGTTACCAGAAGTCAGTTATTTGGGTTATAATTTTAAAACTAGAAATATTTTTGTTACAAAAACCTATCGATCTGCTTCAGAGGACATGTGATTACCCCCCGAAGGTGTATAGGTTAGTTTTATGTTGCAGTACTTGTGGATATATCCGATTTACGGCACTTCAAAATCATGGCCACTATCCACCAGCATTACCAAGCTTGGAAGAGCCAGGATAATTTTTTTTAAAAACTCAGACTGTGTTTTTCTGAAAGAAGAAAGTCATATACACCTATAATGGTTTGGGGTGAGTAAAATATGCTGTAATTTTCATTTTTGGTGAACTATTCCTTTAAGAGAGCCATAATTATATCTTATCAACTGCTAATGATATAGTGCTATAAAAAGCAAACAAGAAGCCAAGGTTATTGTGTCACTTGCAGCATCATAAACTAGATGAGTCATTCTCCAGCAGTACATCATGATTTTATACCTCATATTTACATTTTGGTGGCTTAATGTCAGCTCATGGAGTTTCAGAACAAGAAAACTTTAGACATACATGCTTTTAATTATAGCTGTGAGTCGTCTCACTTTGTCTTAAAATGTGATGCATAAGAATGAATTGTCAATGTAAAATTAAAGTGTAATTGCCAAGTCTTTTATTTTCTCTCAATTTCTGTCATTTCAGGGCACCAATGCCTCTGCTCTGGAGAAAGACATTGGTCCAGAGCAGTTCCCTATTAATGAACACTACTTTGGATTGGTCAATGTAAGTATCACACAGCGCCAGACTAACTCTTATACAGACATGTGGCTTTACATGTGAGATAGTGGAAGCAAAAAAAATCATACACATGGTAATGGTTTGCATATTTGTTCAGTGAAGCATCGAGTAACTTAGTTATTACTAAGTTATTATACCTAAAAACATCATTCATTGTAAATTTGAGGAATACCACAACATCAAAGCAAAGCAACCAGCTGAAATGTTTCAATAAACTGGCAAAAAAGCCCAGTTCACAACCTTTGCTAACCATTTTATTTGTTATTTTCAACAGAAGTGAGTTTATTTTGTACTCTTCTGCAAAATATATTAGCGATTGATTTTTACTTGTTTTTTTGTTTTTTTTGCTGAAGAAACATGTCAGCTTGACAAAGCTGAATTTATTCCTGCTGCCATTAGTGCAGCTGGTGTCATTAATAAACATGTTACTGTTCAGTCTGTTAGCTGAATCTTTCAGGTCAAGATGCGCCTCTTTGTTTTGGCCGAGCAGTTGATTCAGTGAATTGTCAGATTCACAGAAATCAGGTCACGGTTGTTATTTTTTTTACTGTTACTAATTTAGATTAGAAAGAGGTTCACATACATTAGGTCACAGTTATTATTTCTTTTTTTTTATTCAGATTTATAGGAGAACTGTCAGCCTGATCTAATTAGAATTGCTTTAATTTTAATTTAGAATTTATTGCCATCCTAACGTGATGATAAAACAAAACAAAGCAATTAGCTTAATGAGAGAATTGATTAGTTTGATACCAAAATGATGTGTCTGAGTATGTATTAGAATGCCACACAGAAAACTTGGAGGTAGGTTTATATGTGTTATTCTTAAATTTAGGGATCTGAGTTAAATATGTAAGATGAGATACAGTTTTAATTATAAAAAAACCTTCAATCATTGTTGTCACTTTTAAATGCTCATGACATCTTTATCCTTTTCCTGTTTCCCTCGGTTATTCTGGTAATTTTCTGTCATCTCTCTGCTTTCACTGCCAATAAAAATGCCAAAAAGCCCCTAAAACAACTCTATTGTCAGTGTGAGGTAACAGGAAAGGGCCTTTGGAAGGGAAAAAATGCTCTGTTGTCACGGTAACAACAAGTGCTGCTCTTTCAGCCTGTGCAGGTCGTGTTTTTAAAGAGCTTTTGATTCCACCATTAGTTTTTTCAGCCATTTTATTTGCCTTTAGTGGTGAGTAGAGAGTTTTTCCCGATTGTAAATGTCTCATGCAGATCCACATTTGGTGGGGTTCTCTGTGTTTGACCTGTGTCTGGCACATTTTTTGCCTGGCACTCTTCCAGATTTTATCTCTCGGTTTTATAAATCAGATTTAATTGCATCCCAAGTGTGCTTTGTTTGTTTTCCGCTCAAGGATTGATTAGCTCAGCCTGAATGAATTCTTCTCTCTGTGTCTTTTTCTCTAGTTTGGGAACACATGCTACTGTAACTCAGTGTTGCAGGCTCTGTATTTCTGCCGGCCATTCAGGGAGAATGTGTTGGCGTATAAAGTCCAGCAGAAGAAGAAGGAGAACCTTCTCACCTGTCTGGCTGACCTCTTCCACAGCATCACCACGCAGAAGAAGAAGGTGGGCGTGATCCCTCCTAAGAAGTTCATCTCACGTCTGCGGAAGGAAAATGGTGAGGGAACCAAGGGATTGAGATTTGGCTAATGGCCTAGTTAACCACTGCTAGTAGATACTCTAACTACACCATTATGAAGGGAAGAAAGCAAATAAATTATTTTGAATCATATAACATCTAAATATATTTAGTTCAAAATCTTGGCGTTAGTAATTTTTTGTTTTTTAAGAAATTAACATTTTTATTCTGCAAGAATATAAATTGGTGAAAAGTGAATGCAAATCATGTAACACAGAAGACTGGAGTAATGGCTGGGGAAAATGTAGTTTTCCCAGTTTAGGAATAAATTACATTTTAATATATACTGAAATAGAAAACAGATTATTTAAATTGTAATACAATTTCTGAATATTTTAATTATTTTTGATTAAATAAATGCAGAATTGGTGAGCAAGATACTTTTTACCCAAAACAACTGTAAAATTCTTGAGTGTTAATATATTTTTGAAGGGAAAATGAAATGTATAATAAACACTTTTATGACATACCACTTTATATTTTTAATATTAATGAAAAATAATATACAGTTAAAACATTAAATGAACATCTAAATTCTGCAATGGATATGAAAATGTATGAGCAAAGCTCAAGCTTTTATATATATTTTATATTTTTATATTTTTGAAGGGCTTTTAAAAGCAATGAATGGATGTCGCAGATTATGATCATCACTAGTTAAGGTGTTTTTTTTTTTTTGTTTGTTTTTTTAAGCTCTTATTTTTCTGGATTCCATTTTCAGTTAAATTTTAATAAATTTTTAATTTTCAGGATAATATGTTTCATGGTTTAATACCAATTTATCATCAGAACGGTGGTAATCAAATTAATTCTTTTTTGTCTATAATGACTAAATTCTGTCTGTGTGTTCTGCATCTTGGAAATTAAAGGGCCCTAATTCCTTTGGTGCCATCAACCAAGTGCCCATTAACAAGTTGGCAAATCACAAATGACGCACTTTCATTGTGTAACCTTCAAGAATGGTGACAAACCAGAAATTAGCGATTAGCGAAACAAGAAGTTTTCAGTGTCGACTGAATGAATGACACATTCACAAAAGTAAGACGATTGAACAGTTTCTTTTTTCATTTTTCCTTAAGACAAAGTTAAATCTGGTTTCCGTTCTGACTTTGTTTACTGCTAGTCATGCCAGAATCCCACAAAACTGCCTAAAATGTTTTCAGATACATTTGGTTGACGTTTTGTTAAATATATGCAGAAAACCCTGTTTATGAGAAATATATAATCTTGCCTATCCAATATACTGTATGCAAAGTGTTTGCTGGTAAAGATGCCAACATGTGCTTATAGGCAACTACTAGAGCAGTATCTAGCATTCAGACAGGAGACTGTGAAAAATCAAACCTGTCCATGCTAACAGTAAAGCTCTGTGTGATATGCTGAAGGAGAAGCAGGTGTAACGGATCAGGTGTGTGTGTGTTTTGAGGGAGAGCAGAGGGATAATATGTAGCATAAAAGAGGATTTGTTCTTCTGTCTCATTCCAGAAAATACCCTCGCTATGAATGAACAATACAGACCTCTATCAGAGAGACGTCACTTCACCAGCTACACACACACAGTCCCTCACACAGAGTTAGCTTCATGATTGTAAAAGCTAGAAAAAAAGTTAATTATCTTTTTAGTGGGGTAAATGGAACAGACTGAAAAATACATTACTTGAGCCATATCGGATGTTATTGCTGATTTGAAAAATGCTATTGAAACATAATCTAGTCAAACACTTTTGAAGATTTCAGTCTTTCCCATTCAAGTGGGTTGGCCTTTTACATCCCAATTGTGATGTACAGTGATTCTATCATCATTCTATCATGCATTGGTATGGATTCTAATGTAGTTATTGTTCTACTTATCTTTATAGTTCTTGGTGTGAATAGCCTTTTTAGTCAACAGATTCTTTCACAGTCATATGTAGGATTGCTAGCTAATGTTAGACGTTTTGCTCTCTGGCTCTTCCTATAGACCTGTTTGATAACTACATGCAGCAGGATGCCCACGAGTTCCTGAACTACCTGCTGAACACGGTGGCTGACATCCTGCAAGAGGAAAAGAAACAGGAAAAACAGAACGGACGGCTAAAGAACAACGGCACTGCCATTGCCACGGACACCGAGCCAGAACAGAACAAGGCCGAGCCCACCTGGGTTCACGATATCTTCCAGGGCACGCTGACCAATGAGACACGCTGTCTCAACTGTGAGACGGTGAGAGTGTTACTGTGTGCAGTAAATACTGATAAACAGCCAATATGTTAATAATAGGTATGCTAATAAGCGACTAGTTAATACTGAGAATTGGTCCCTATACTGTTACCACAAGTGTTACCGTATTTTATTTTACTTTATTTTGTTTCTAAGATGAAACGTCGCAATTACCTCTTATTTTTTATTCCATGACAGAAACAAGAATCTTAATTGCAAGAAGCAAACTTGGAATTCAGAGAAACTATCTCCAAATTCTAATTTTATATATTTTTAATTTTCTGTTTGTTTAAAACAAAAATAATAATTATATAGCAATATTAAATTAAATAAATTTTTTTAGGATAATTTGTTTTTAATTTTTTATAGATTTTTTTTTTTATCTCACAGAATAAACTGATATATATACAATATCTTCAGGGACATACTAAATAAAATGTCATGTTTAAAAATGAAATGTATAATAAACACTTTTATGACATACCACTTTATATTTTTAATATTAATGAAAAATAATATACAGTTAAATCATTAAATGAACATCTAAATTCTGCAATGGATATGAAAATGTATGAGCAAAGCTGTATTTTTTTTTTTTTTAAATATCATACTACTCTTCTATTTTTTTTTTTTTAATTATTGTGAGTGGTCTTATACAACGACATGCGGTCAATCCTTTGAATTTTGCAGCCTGAGTAAAGAAACTACCATCTCTCTACTGTGTGGCCCACTTTTCAGCCTCTTCTGATGATTAACCTACTTTTTCTTTGCATTAACACATTGCCGCCAGACTACAGTTGAGTGCTAACCCGCCGTTACATGTCTATTCTCGAACACATCCTCACTCGTGTCATTCTGCAGTAAGTGCAAGACTACAGGAGACAATCAGGTCAACAGAGTGCAATCCATTCACCAGCTGAAACCGTTCGTAGAAAGGGTGATGCGTGATAAACATCTTTGTAGAAATGAGTCCCCGCTAACACTCTGTCCCTTGAAGATGCTTGACAGCTAATATTGTCTCTGTGGGTGGCGAGATCACAGTTTCTGAAGAGAAGAGTTTTCTCCTTGTGAACTCACATACCCTTTTTGTTTTTACAGGTCAGTAGCAAGGATGAAGACTTTTTGGATTTGTCTGTAGATGTTGAGCAGAACACTTCAATAACACACTGTCTCAGGTAAACGTAGACAAACACTGTAACGTAACATTAATCAGGCATGTTTATGTACACAACCAAGTGTTTTTCTCTGTGTTAATGCTCTTTGATTAATTTGTGTTGTCTGGTGGCTTTTACAGGGACTTCAGTAATACAGAGACCCTGTGCAGTGAGTATAAATACTACTGTGAGACGTGCTGTAGCAAACAAGAGGCACAGAAACGGTGAGCATCAGATGTCTATTGATATAATTGTATGTAAGGTTTCAGAATGACATACAGGTGCATCACAAAAAAATTTAATATTGTAACAAAGTTCATTTTTTTGTAACATATTTAGAAATGTTCATATAATTCATCACTTTGATATATTCTGGAATCATTACATGTGAAGTATAATATTTCAAAAATCCTGGATATCTCTTGATCTTTGAAATTTAATTAAAATATTCATTCTTTTTATCAACTTGTTTTTATTCAATTAGTAAAGGTTTTGTATTTTAGGATTCATAAGCTCAGATCAATGAGCTGCATTACCAATAAGACATACAATTAAAAAGTTTTTTTTTGTGTGTGTGATGCACTGCGGTGTGATTTTCTACGTGCTAGTGATTTGTTTTATGTGCACATGTGTATGTTGCAGTATGCGTGTGAAGAAACTGCCCATGATCCTGGCTCTTCATCTGAAGCGCTTCAAGTACATGGAGCAGCTGCATCGATACACTAAACTGAGCTATCGAGTGGTCTTTCCACTGGAGCTCCGCCTCTTCAACACCTCCGGAGACGCCGTCAACCTCGACCGCATGTACGACCTCGTCGCTGTGGTGGTCCACTGTGGCAGGTATGGAAACTGTCAAACATGTACATCTGCAGCATATAAAAACAAACTGTCTTAACACAGTCTGCCATGTCGGTACATTAAGTCATGTAAGTACTCACCATATAAGACTTTGGAGTCTCAACAAACTATGATGCAAATATATTTGCCATGGTGTGAAAGTACACTATAATGGTAATGTTTTTCTATTAGAATGAAGCAGAATTAATTATTAAGAAAAGAGATATGTTTTTTAAACAAGATACATTAGGATTTTATTGAATATTTTATGTTAAAATATTTAAGAAAAATTATTTATTTTCAGTCAATCAATCACTTTTATTTATATAGCACTTTTAACAATACATCTTTTAAACACTGCCTCTGTAACTGTGTGTGTTAGTGGCCCAAACAGAGGGCATTACATCACCATCGTGAAGAGTCATGGTTTCTGGCTGCTGTTTGATGATGACATTGTTGAGGTATGAACCTTATATACATATCTGTTAAAAATTTGGGGATCAGTGGGATTTTTTTTTTTTTTTTTTCAAATACTTCTCCAAGGAATTAAACAAGTGTTTTTTTTTAAATTGATCAAAAGGCACAGTAAAGAAATGAGAAATGTATAATGTTAAATAATTTTTTGAGATTTGTGTTCATCAAAGAATCCCGAATGTTATGGTTTTCACTAAAATATTTAATAGTTTTCATCATTTATCAGTAGATTAGAATAAAGAGTTGTGTCACTTAAGATTAGAGTAATGATTGCTGGAAATTCAGCTTTGCTCTCACAGGAATATTTTCAATATTCAAATTGAAAACAGTTATTTTTAATTGCAATAATATTTAATTTGTACTGTATATTTATTAAAATATTTCAATATTTATTTGTACTGTATTTTCTCAATAAGTGCAGCCTTGGTGAAAACAAGAGACTTCTTTTAAAAACATAAAAAAAAATGTTCCCCAAAATTTTTAAATAGTCAAAATATAAACCCAAATGCTTGTATAATACAACACTTCTCTTTCCTGGATTTTATCAAAAACAAATTTCTCTATCTATTTTTTTCCCATTTTTCACCCAGAAAATTGATGCACAGGCGATAGAGGAGTTCTACGGTTTGACTTCTGACATTTCCAAGAACTCTGAGTCAGGATACATCCTGTTCTATCAGTCCAGAGAATGAAGGAGCAGAGGGGAAAAAATGAAGAGCAGAGGAGGAACGCCAGAAGAGATCAAAAGGAAGGGTATTTGTGAAGATGACATCCGCTAGATTCCTTTTCCACATCCCTCTCCTTTTTCTTATCTCATACTTAGGGTCTCCTGCTGAGACTGAGTGCCAAAAGCCCTCTGTAATCCCATTTGCCAGTAAGACATTTCCCATTCTCCCAATCTCGCTGCACTCTGCGGGGGAAAAACGACCCTCAAGTCAGTCACCTGCATCTGGAAGGCACTTTATAAACAACAATAAGTAACACAAAAGCAACACAACAACAACAACAAAAAATCACAACATATTCAACTACAATACTTGTGAAAACTTGAAGGAATCAAAAAGCTACAAAAGGAGCAATGAGTCCTGGTACTCTAGGAAGGGTCACTGCTTCTGTTTGTTCAGTGCCCAGGAAAGTGCCTCTCATCCTGGGAATCTGAAACCAGGAGGAGGGTTTTTCTCTCGCGATCTCTGGCTCAAGGTCAGGCACCCGTTTCGGGTCACTTTAGATGTTCCATACTGTGATGCCCACTCATCTGTCCTCCTTCTCACGACTCTTACCCAGTAGCTGGTTGAATCTGCACATCTTAGTTCAGTCCTGGTCATCAGAGGGGCTGTTTGCACTGTGTGACAATTTATTTTGGATTTTGGCATGTTGTGGGAATGAGATTATGACTCTGAGCGGTCTGTTACATGAGTATGTGTGTGTGTGTCTGCATTTAGTCATGCAGGCAGCTGCTGTGAAGTGACTTTGCTTTTCATCCAGAAATAGTTGCAGTCTTGTTACAGAGAGAGTTTTCAAAAGTTGTCCTATTGAATTTTTTGCTTTCTTGAAGTAACAAAGAAAAAGGGCAGAACTGCAAGGCTGAAATGCTGCTTTTGTCTCCCTTATCTAACACTGTTGTTACCTAACTTCCATTGTAGGTAATGGCCTTACTTACTTACAGTAGATACAAGTGTTAACAACCTTGCAGTCAACCTTTTGTTGTTAGGTTCACCTAAATCTGCTGGTCCTGACTGACTTCATCCCACAAAGCGGTCTGCTTCAGCCTCACCTTTAGTTCCTGTTTTAGTTCCTCCATTTGGCTTGAAGCCAACTTCTGTTTTCTCCTAAATAGATATTGTAACTTTGTCCTGGTCATTTTTACAAAGCAAAAGTATGTGGCATTTCATATTATCATTACTTTAAGGTGTTAAAGGGGTAGTTTGCCCCCCCAGAAAAAATTGTTGAAAAATTACTCTCCCCCAGGTCATCCAAGATGTGGATTTTGTTTCCTCATCAGAACATAGTTGGAGAAATTTAGCATTACACCACTTGAATGGGCACTGTCAGAATGATACATACAGCTGATAAAAACATCACAAGTAGTTCATAAGTAACCCACACAGCTCCATAATATTGCTTTCTCCAATGAAAAAGTTTGTCTTGCCTAAATCAAGAGAGTATTGTGAATATGAGTGGATCAAGCACTGTTTACAAGTCAAAGCAATTATAAGCAAATATGTTTGTGAATTTTAATGTCACAGGACAACAAGGGATGGAAGCGTTAGACTCGTATTTTAGCTAGAAGCAACATTTTGAGTTTAAAACATTGAATTTATTATTAACATTATTTCTTCACAAGACATTAATTAATGGAATGGATTTCTTTTAGATAATTGTTTTTTATCAGCTGTATGGACTCATTCTGATGGCACCCATTCACTGCAGAGGATCCCTTGGTAAGCAAGTGAAGTAATCCCTCATTTCACCAAATCTGTTCTGATTAACAAATAAACTCGTCAACTTTTAGGATGGCCTGAGGGTGAGTAAATTGTCAGTAAATGTTCATGTTTGAATGAACTATTTCTTTAGTACATGAAAGTCTTGAGCATGTGAGATCGGTGGTAGGAGAAACTTGAGATGACTGCAATGCGCTCAGTAAAGTTTAGGTTTAGGGCTTATCAAAGTATCTGATTGGTTATCGCAGTTACCATAACAACATGTGCACAATTACTTCAGTTTTTTGATGTGAGTAGCTTTTATCTGAGAGGGCTTTTACTATTTAAAATTTAACGTACGTTGTACAGTCAGTAGAGAATCTGATTTCGGATAAATGGGGAACTTTATAGAAGACCGTACAGAAACATACTGTTAATCCTGATTTTTAACATTTAATTTTGTACATAAATGGGAGACTGACTTGAAATAGTCACCGAAGGGAAACTAGGTGCAATACAGGGACAAGACATTCCATACACATCCATACACAACATTCCATGCTCATTTTACACCAACATTTTTTTTTTTTTCTTTAGAAACACAACTGATCGGTACTTTATTTAGTGTGTCGATTTCTTTTATGTTTTTATTTAAAGCGAATTTACCATTTTATTTTCTCAGTAAAGGTAGCCCACAACTGAAATACATGATTTATGTATTTGCCTTTTTTGTCCGTTCACAGCACATTCAGCACAACAGTATAGTAAGTGATCAGAAAAAAAACTAGAGTAGGTTTTATGGTATCGATTCATCCATTCTAGGTTTGTGTTACCTGTATTTTCACACTCCTCAACCAACATTATAATGTGTAATTATATGTTAAAGCCACACTACATGCAATATAGATGTATGAACACTGTGTAACAACACAATGTGGGATTGACTATGCAGTGTTTGTGTTTGTCCTATTGTTTCCTGAGGCTTGACAGATGCTGACGATTGTTCTGTCATTTGCAGTTTCCCAAGTTTTTTTTAGGAGCGTATGTGTTTGTTTGAAGATGTGATATTGGTACTAAGACCACATTTCTCTTCCATGCCTGTTCTTTTGTTTCGTTAGTGATTAAAATTAACAGAATTGTGCCAAAATTGTGACGGGAAACTCACAGTCCTTCGAACTGGAAAATGAAATGGATATTTCTGTCATGAAACTGTACATAAATATTATGTAGACATATTGGTTAGGAATAAATTATATTTTTTAAAACGCTAGATGATTTTATTCAAATTGACCTGTTATTCGCATGGGGAAGACACGGTTGCAAGTGAAGAAATTAAAAGCTGATGAGTGTTTGTCAGAGATGGTATGATTTCAACCAGGTCCCTTATGGTGACCTGGATTATTTTGAAGTTTGTTCCGTAGAGTAGCCTATAAACTAAAAGTACTGTAACTGCTTAATACTGTGGATTGAATCCCCACACACATCTGGATATGTTAAAAACCAATTAGACTGTCAGTTATACACCTTGTATGCAAAAACACTTGTCTGTTTTGTCCTCTTTTATTATGTGTATTTTTTTAGGTCCAGAAAAGACAATGTGTGTGTTTGTGTGTCTGAGAGAGAAATACCAGGACTCAAACTCTAATGGAAAGTGTGATAACTGTAAGTGCACTTTATCATAGCAGAACCAAAAAGGTTTCTCGTAGGAACTGGAATCCTGACTGAGATTCTTTTGGTTTATTTTCCTTTCCTCAATAAATGAAACACAACTTTACCAGCTATGGCTCAGAGGTGCTTTTTGTTCATTTGTTTGTTTGGTTGTTTGTTTTAGTTCTCTGTGTTCCTTTTAATTATTCTCCTGCTCTTTGTGGCTGACACACATCTCTTTATTTTCCTCTTTGGGCTGACTAATGAGACGGAACATGACAATTTTGTACAAAGACACAAAAGGCCTTGGGCTGAGAACAGGAGAGAGAGGGAGTGAAAAGGGAGAATAGACTCATCAAACAAATGAAATAACGAGAAATTAAAAGCTTGCTTACAGAAAGTCCTTTATGTGCTTATGATGCAGCAACAAACATTTTTATGGACTTCCTGAAGGAGAGGTGACTTCCTGTGTGTGTGTGTGTGTGTTGTGTAAAAGAAATTGGCATTTGTGACGTCTTTAATAAAAGAACACCTGCGACAGAGCGAGTCAGGGATTGTGAGGAGCCATGTTCTTCTAGAATCTAGATAATCATTGTCTTTTGTTTTTGCGTGTATGTTTGTGTGTTGTAAGATCCCAATAGATGTGTGAGCATGTATGCATCATAGTATGTGCGTCATATGCTGATCTGTGTGTGTGTGTGTGAGAGAGAGAGCGAGTGAGTGTGTTGTGAACATAAACTGGTTTAATCATGCGACGCTCTTTCATATTCTCCTGTGATGGAGGGATGTGCTTTTGTTCTCCAGCTGTCTGCTGTCTTTTTACCTGACACTCTGCACAGAAGGGAAGCATGGATCATTGTAAATACAATATATACAGCATTTGGGGAAAGAATGCACTAAACGGTGACCACACTGGGACCATACATGCACAATTCAATAGACAGAAATTTTGTTGTAATACAAATCAAACAACCAGTAAAAAATTTTTTTAATGATTTTTGGTTTTAAAGTAATTTTGTTTAAAATAGATAATAATGTGCATCATATATGCATTTGCTCTGTCCTGTTCTGTCTCTGGTCACAAAATGCACTTTTTTATGGAAGTAACAACTCTAAATCAGTGGAACTGAATGGTGTAGATGTTGGGTAATTTAATAATTTATTGCATAAACTACTGTTTTCTCTATTTTTTTGAAGATCGCCTTGGGGATGCATATTAAAATTACCATCTTTAATTTATTCACGTTTTTAATGTTTATTGAAAAGCTTTGTTTTGCACAATTGTAAATATTTTTGCCTTGTTTCCTCGCTTGCGGCTAAAGCCTAGCCTTCATAACTTTTATTAACTAGATATATATAATGTCTGAGGATATTTTGTCAGTTTGGACTAAAAACATTTCTTCAAATTATAGTGATCTCACATAGCGCCATTGCAATAATGCTGCACGGATAAAATGAAAAGCCTTCAAAAATGTCTAAGTTAATTGCATCTGACTATTTAATGTCTTTTTTGTCCTTTTCTTTTCTGTGATTATTTATGATTTTGCTCTATCCTCAGATGATCTTGCTTCCTTCATTCATGTCTCATTTAGAATCTCATCCAGTTCTTTCCAGAAAATCATGCTTCATGTGGCTATGTTTATAGAGACTCGTAAGTGGTTTTACATTTAACTCCAGAAACCTTGTGGGTTTTGCCATGTAACTGATGTATCCTGTTATAAACTTCCTGTTAGCTTTGGAAATGCCTCAGAAGTGATCAGCATTGAGCCGATATATCCCTTAGGCCTTTTCTGGCTAAACGAGAAAAGGCTGACAAACATTTTCAAGAACTAAAGCAAATTAAGGCAGATCCTCAGAAAATAAACATCATTCCTTTCCAGCAGGAAGTCATATGGTCTGGCAAGTGAGTTCTTGCATCGGTGACACTGTCATCTCCACTGGTGTGTGATTCAGTGAGTGTCATGACTCAATGCAGTTACATTTTCCTCTTAGTAATCACACCGCAGCAATCAAGCTCATCAGTCTTCATTTGAAATTTAGACCAATCAAAATACCAAAAGAATATTTATAGAAGCATCTGTTATTAAGCAAGGAATCTGTCTGATTTTTACAAGGAAATAAGGAATTAGGTTTAATAATAAGGAAGTTCCTGTGAGTTCAAGGCCATGTTTTCAGACAGATGTCCAAGCAACGCTGAAGTTCAAACCATGAGTCCAGTAAACATTTGAAATTGCCATGATTGTGCGTAATTGGCTGCATGATAGTTTCTGGGTATGTCTGTGTTTTGGGGAGACTAGTGATATATGATCAACTGGGTTTCATACAGAGATAAAATGATCTTGTCCGTCTGATGTAAAACAATTTAAAATTAATGTAAAAATAACACATTAAAACTAATTCTGTGCAGAATTTTTGGTTTACACTTTATTTTAATAGTCCACTTTAAACAGTCTGCTAACTATAAGTAACTCATGTCAACTACACACACTAACTCTCAGAGTAGACTTTAGGGTATAGGTTTAGGGTTAGGAGAATAAGTTGATATATACTTGCAAAGTTTGTCACAGTCTGTACCCATCAAAATAAAGTGTTAGAAGATTAAGCAGTCTAATACTTTAGTGACTGCTAGTTGACATGTAGTTGCAAAGTTACTTACTGTTAGTAGAATGTCTAAAGTGTTAATCTATTTAACCGTTTTTTATAACTATGAATTAATTAATTTACTGTCAATGAATGCATGCATTCTTAGAAATTCTTAAAAATGTACAGGAAAAAAATGTAAATTGACATTCCCAGAATTCCCTGCATTGCATTTTAAATTTAGTTTGAATTTGATGCTTTTTTTACCAATTATGTTTATTAGGGTTGTATGTTACATGTAATGTTAAATTAATGTTTATTGCATATTTCAGTTTAATAATTCTTACCATGATGGTGTTTAGTGTTTGTGTGAATGACACTGAGCACCTTCTATACATGTTCATATTTAAAAGTTGCTTGTAATGGGCTTTGGTTCATCATGTGACTGTCTCATCACCACCTGCATTTGAAGCTTATCAGTGTATTTCAAAGGTCAAAACAGGTTTCAGCACTTCGTTATATTAACATAATACCAGTAATATTATTACGTAACTTGCGTTACCCCCAACACTGGTTACACCTGCATTCAGCATCAGACATTCAAAAACTTCATTATGAATGTTAATGTGGAGTCTTTGAACTGTAATTTAATAGTAGCGCCGCACTGATAAGCAGTCAGAGTTCTGACCAGAACCATGTGCTTTGTAGGAAGCCCTGCACTTTCCAGTAATACTTTTTTTGGCGTTTGTTGTCCTAGTTCCCAGAAGTGTACAAAAAAGCAACGGAATTTGCTTTTATATAAAGTGCTTTTTTGTGAGAACTCTGTAGTCCAAAGTAGCAGTTAAACTATGAGGGGAAAGTGAACTGTAAAAAGCTTTCGTTTTCAAGCTTTTTCCTTGTATGCGTTCAAAAGCTTTCCTGAGAGCTTCTACAACTGTAAAACTGTTGGGGTCATAAAAATTATGCTTTGTTGTGTAAAAATGGGACAAGACTTCTCAGTAAAATGCATTATCATGTAATATATATCATGTGATGCAGGCTTTAACCACTATTATGTAACTTTAATGTGGAGGGTTTTCTTATGCCGTTGGATTATTTTTCTCTAAAACAAGGATCTCTGCATATTGATTTAATGAGTCCTTGTGTTTTGCAAATAACCTTTTATCATTTTTGTTTATATGAGCATGTCATTTCTTGTCACAGTATTCAGTCGTTTTATTTGTCGTTGTGTTTAGAAAAAATTGTCATATGTTCACATCATTTGTAATTGACTCATCATTATAAAAAAACACCTATGGTTGATCTAAGGTGGCTTTATTTTTATGTGTGACTGTGACCTTGTTATGGGCAGTGTGCCCAACTACAAACCTTTATCACAAAGTAATGACATCTTGTCACAGGAATGTTCTGGCCTCCTCTGTGTTTATATTTAATCTGCAGCTCTTAAGGTGTCTGCTCAGTGAAACACCTCAAAGCTGCTTCACACATGCTGTCATCTCTGCATGTGGAAGGGCAGGTATGTGGCACTAATGAGCCACTGGGTGCATGGACATAATAAAAATTAATGTCATCTGCTAAAATTAAAGGCAAGCACAATGTTCTTCTGAATTTTAACTTTATGATTCAGGACAGGAAAAGCAAAGCTAACAAGACAATATCTATAGATAGAGACATGAAGAAAGAAAGAAAAAAAAAATATATATATATATATAAAATTGCGTCAATATTCATTTTCAATAGCATAATCAGTTTTGTTTTTATACATAAATTGTATTGATAATTTTTTATATTTTTGGTCTACAGTTGCTCTACTTTAGTACGAAAACCACTTCTGCTGTGTTCTTCTTTAAATACTGTATACTTTTCTATTATTTTTCACTATGGATAAAAGCTTTTGCTCATTTATTTACTTCATCTCTGTTGATTTCACTCAAGAGTAGTCTAACATTTATGAGCATCTCATAGCTATAATAAAAGACTTGCATTGCTTCTGTAGGATGCGTCAAACATGTTATCGTGACTAGAAAATATTTATTATAGGCCTACTAGAAAAGACTGTGGCTTAAAAAGTTACCACTAATGTTTTTCTATGAACCATTAATTACATTTAAGTTATGAATGAACAGTATGAGTGCTCAATGGATCACACACACTGCAGAACACATTCTGCTCATATAGGTTACATGCTCTAAATGAGCGCACATACTATTTTTATCGCTGCAGTCACATACCTCTTATCTCTCCACCTTCAATGAAATGTTGAGCTTCATCAGGCAGGCTTTAGACTTGACTCATGGCTATTTCTGTGCCACTCAAACATACACAAACCCAACCTCTGCAGTGGTGCAAGACTATAAATGGCTCATAGTAGTTGGCTAGAAATTCTTGTGAACTTCCCTTGAGCTCATACTATTGGGGATGTTTACTCCATGTCTATCCGACAGCCCTAAGATCTGAGCCTGCTCTTGTCCAGTGACTCCCAGCTAACGCGCGCCCTCTAAAGGACTAACTGCACTTACCTATAATTATGCAGTTGCTGTTTGCACTAAACTGCCTCATCTGATATTATCATTATCCTTTGAGTAAAGAATATTTAATTATCACATTTGCACACATCACACTTTCTCTTTCAGCTTAATTCCTCTTGTTCCTTCTCACCGAGTGTTTATAGCTAAGCTATCTGTTTTGAGGTCTATGTGGGTCATTACTGTTATGCAGTAGGGCCTACAGTTTTGTGTCTACATCAAACATTTTCGAAGAAATAATACAAATATTACTAGTATTTCTTTTTTTAAATTTATTTATTTATTTTCTTAATTGCTTTAAACATTTCTTCGAAATGCAATATTCATCAAAATATTGTTTTTAAATAGTTACGGTTTCCCATGCCCTTAATTTTATTTTCCATCCTGTTAGTCATTTGTAAAAACTCTTTAACTAATCAAAGCCATATCCTTAGTGACATCATCCTCCGGGATGTGACATCATTTTGGTGGGAAAACAACAACAGAAACATCAATATTACAATAATGGATGTGTTGAATTCTGTCTTGTTTTGTGTTATACAATTTGCCTCACTCTAAAACAATGTATTCTGTTTGATAAATTTACAAACATATGTAGGATATCAACATTGTAAGTAGTTTAAATTCAAACTTATTCAGGTTTAAAGCTTGATTAGAGTATAGTAGGGTTAAGGGGATAGAAAATACAGTATCAAGAGTATAAAAACCATTACGCCTATGGAATGTCTTCATAATGATAGGAATACCAGTGTGTGTGTGTGTGTGTGTGTGCGTGTGTGTGTGTGTGTTTAAATTTGTTTTTATCGCCCTCTGTTGATTTTAGATCATCATTGCAGCTGATAGCTACTTCATGATCATGTTGATGTATTTACAATATAGAATATTTATTTTGTATTTAAAATCTTTTAGGGAGATATTGACTGACAAGAAAATAATTTGTGTCATAAGAGAGCAGTGTGAGTAATACATTTAGTCAGGAAACTTGAGTCACATTGTCATCTCCATTACCATTATCATAGATGTCATTCACTACACGTGACTGTGAGAGAACAGGATGTTTGACAGTAATCTGTTCATTTAACTTGCTTAATTTATTAAAAGGAATAGCTCTTCCCAAATGTTATTATGATTATCTAGCCTTATATCATTATTATCACTGCATAGTCTACTTCTTCTCAAGTTTTTTTCATGCAAAAAAAAAAAAAAAATTAATAAAATATATATATATATAATAAATGGCAAATAGGTTAAGAACATCATGATGGTGACAAAATAATATCTGAATTTTAACTATTTATCTTTTAACTAACTATCTTTTTTTTAAAAATCTAACTATCCCTTTAAGTTGGAACAGAAACCCACATATAATAGTGTTCCTCTCTCTGAGTCTAAATTGAATATAAATTACAGTGACATTAGCCTGGTTATTTTCAGAGGAGCGGACTCTAGATGAAAGAATTTTAGTGGTGTAAAATAGATGTAATACAATGTTCTATCACACTGAAGCAGAATCATCTGCTAATTCAAGTTAAAGTAACAGGAAATGGATGTGGTCCTGAAGTAGGTTGAGGAAACACACAGAGTCCCCATAAAAACATCCCTCAAGTTAATAAGGAAGGAATTCAGTCATTGCTGGCAATGCATTTCTAACTGTGTGTGTGTTTTATTTAAGAACAAAGACTCCAGTGTGAACACTAACAGTCTCTGATACTTGACATTTAATAAAAACAGAAGCAAATTGCGCTTTAACATTTTAATGGGCTTCATCGCCAGAATTGGGGCAGTTGGGTTGTCATAGCAACTGGATCTTGCAGCCTTGCAGGTGTTTTGTGTTGTTCTGAACTCTGGTTCTGTTCTGTCCTGCAGCGGGCCAGTGAAAACAGGACCCTCCCATCAGGGTGTTTGTGTTCAGGCCCTGCTGCTGCACTGAAGCACAGGGTCAGAATCTGATCTGGGATCAGGTCCAGTCCAATAAACTTTAAGTCCCCCTTTACACAAAGACTTCATGTGACCGGAATGCAATAATCTATCTTTTTTTTAGAGACACAATGTGTTCTTGTCATGATTTGCTGAAGCAGGGTCCAAAATGATATTTTTTTCCGCACTGGACAATTGCAGGAAAATGAAAAATATGTTTACTGTCCATAATTATTCTTTTTTTTAATTTAAAAAAATTACATCTGTTGTAATATATTTATATAGAGAGAGAGAGTTAGAGAGAGAAAGTAGGGGTGGGCCATATACTGGTAGACTTAACTGGTAGAAATTTATAAATCGCTAGGTTTTGATAGATCGCCTCTATCGTGGTTACACACTCATTTGAAATGGCATTGCAACACAGTCACAAATACTCTTTCTAAGAGACCCACATGAAGAGAGTTCTCATAAATCACGGGAGTATTGAGTTATTTGTGCTTATTTTTAGGCATTGAACAGTTAATTACACACACTTGTGTCCAAATGCCTGTATTTGTATGTTTCCTCCTAAATACAATCATTTTGGTCTTAAGAGAAAGCAAGAATTAAATGTGAGGATCACAAATTTTAATATTATAAAGACCTTATTTAAATCAAGAATTACTATATTGTGATATATATCGTTAGGCTACTGTGATATAAGATTTTGGTCATAATGACCAATAGTTAGCAAGTATCAGACTATAGCATTCTTAAAATTCAGTTTAAATCTACAATGTTTTATTGCATCATAAAGTTTACAGCCAACTTTTAATTCGCTCTCTGAAGCCAAGTTCTTATCTTGGATTCAGACTGCAGGTCAGAAGCCAGTACGACAAGATAATTACATTAAAAAATTAAGTTATTCTCTTAAAGTAAGAGTTTCTGAGAATAGTACGGTGGCCGAGAGAGCTCAATGTGCTGCAACTTAAGAAAACACATGCAAATAGAGAAAACACCAGCACATTAACTCATCAAGTTGACAACACAAGTGCTGCCAACAGGGGCATCGTAGTTGGGTGAAAAGTGGAACTAAATTACCAGGGCCCCAAGTGGGGGGAGGGCCCCTGAGGAGTGAAATTTTTATTTTCCTTTAAATATAATTTTAAGATCACAATAAATGTTGTTAACTAATGTAAATGCTAATATTTTGGGTAAATGCATCAGTAGATTGATGTATTAAATGGTGTCGTAGGTAGTTGTGAACCTCGAGCTTACGGGGGCCCGTGGCCACTGCTTGTGCATAGGGCCCAGAATTTGGTGCTACGCCCCTGGCTGCCAACCTCACAACACGTGCAAATAAGAAACGCACTGCAAACGATCACAATGCACGCATTTTAAGGGGCCCCAAAAAAGTGACAGACCAGCTGCAATATGGGCCTGATGCACTGATGAGGCTAACTTATAGGCTTAATTTAATATCCTTAACTAAATACAATTTCAAGGTTAGTGAAAATAAATCGGTAGTGCTTCATTAATTGTCAAAATAAATGGCAGAATAATCCCAGCGAATGCAAATCTTAGCGGGTCCATCACGTTTTTGGTTCCCCTTGAAACATTTCAGTTCTGGTCCTCGCAATATGCAGTGCGTTTCTTATTTTCAGCACTTGTGTTGTCAACTTGATGGAAAAGTTTTCTTAATGTGCTGGTGTTTTCTCTTTTTGCATGTGATTTCTTAAGTTGCAGCTCGTTGAGCTCTCTCGGCCATATGATAGCCTGCTGTTTTTGTTCAAATCAAATATAGACAATTATATCTTAATTAAATCAGCGCAGGGTGTGTAATTTTCATTTGGCAATGCAACTAAGTTACACAAAACACAAACTTAAAAAGGCCCTTAATGTTGACCTGTGAGCATCAGCTCCTGAAACGTGTTTCTGTGATTAATAAGTGCATTCAGGTTTTGAGAGAATTAATTACAAATCATCAAATTAAAATCCACATTCATTTAGATTACACAGGACCATTTTTGAAGTGGTTTTTCAAGTCAACACTGCTTCCAATGTTTCTTGGCTTGGACTGTATTACATTGCACAAAACAAATTTTTTTTTTTTTTTTGCATCAGCTGTAATTGTGTGTTCCTTTTTCTCTGCCCTATTCAACATTTCTGAAAACCTTAAACCATCATTGACACATATAATCTGGCACACATGGAAGCACACATGCAGAGGTGCCAGCACAGAGCTGAGCTGAACACATGAATGCTCTGAAAAGGCCATTCATCTTGGTGACAAGCACACACATGGATTCTGCAGCTATGAAAACACCAGCAGCATGTCTATGTCTGCATATGCAGTCTGTCAATTTTGTTAACCAGAAGAGTTTAATGAATTTCATCAGATTTTAAAGTGCTTTTAATATCCAAAGACTCCACTCCTCAGGAGTAGGTGAGCAGAAAACTAACCAAACACACACAGACCATACCAACAAACATACCTTGACACATAATAACAAACATGATGATAATATGGCCACCTGGCTCTTTGGATCCTACAAAATGTGATCCTCAGGTTTCACAAAGAAACCAGCTCTATGGAAACTGCTCTAAACAATATACAGACATATTCTTTACACTCTATTGCTGCCTTCACGAACTCACAACCATTCTGATCTCAAAAACAGTTCTCCAATATGGCGATGGGTTCCCTGTCAAAGGCCTCATTGATATAGACAAACCCTGTGAGCACTGACCATGACCACTGACCGTGATCTCCTGGTCTGGGGACCATTAACGGAAGCCATGCTAACAGAAAACATCTATCTTCCTGTTCCTCTGGGAGGGCTGAACACCATGACAAACCTGATCTTTGCCTCATCTGACAGACTCCAAATGCTTTAAAATGCTTCTATTTTCAACTCTAGAGCTCTTGTGGGCTGTTAGTCCGAAGGCTAACTTTAAAAGCAGCGGCGGCTTTATCCAGCAACGTGAGCCAAAAACAATCCCACACTAAGGACGCTCAATACTGTACTTACCATCTCAAAATATTCATTAAGGTGTCACAGCAGCCCTCCATTACAGACACACGGCTTCCAAAGTGTTCATCTACAGTTATATATTTAGTCTTTCAGTAGATATACAGTGCAGAGGACTGTATTTATGACTGTGATCTGGTTCTGTGTTTAAGGCTGGAGGCCAGACACGTGAACTAATACTGATTTAGGATCAAATTCCTTTATGTGTCCAGTATGAAAACTGATTTTTGATCAGCAATTCATTCTAAAAAAATATAATAGAATTCATACAATGTTTGTGTGTTTTGCTGAAGGTAGATCACTTTTGGTTTCCTTTCAAAGCAATAGTTGGACTTCTGGAGTTTAACATGGGTAACTGGGATTGTTTTGAAGAAGCCAAACAGAAAACGATCCTTGTTTCACAGGGGAGAGCAAGGATTTATAACCCTGTTCTTTATGCTTAACCGCAGATGTTCTGGTGCACGTGAGATAGAAAAGATATGATCCTTTCCTGAGATTGTTTCACGATTCTGTAATCTTATACCATAACAATCATATGACATCTGTTGTGTATCTGTCACATAACACTGTGAGGTTTTAAAGAGATCAAACTGTACACTTGATATTACATTTAAAGTTACATATACCTTTTTGTTTATAATTGCAACTTGATTATTATAAATATATTTAAATACATGGCATAGGCTACTGTACAAGTTCCAGTAGAAAATAAATAATACCATAAATGCTTAGTAGTCAGTAGTACAGTTTATGTATGTATGTATGTATGTATGTATATCCTTTATTTGTAAACAACATAAAAACATAACATTTCAAGTTTTCATTTGAAGTATGATGTTTCTATAACAATTGCACTTTTTTGTTTCTTTACAAAATGATTTCTACCTGATAAAAATCAATTTTAGACCAAGACATTGTGAGATTTAGGCACAGGAAATTAATTTTGACCTAATTTTGTATACCCTCCAGACTGTTGCCATGGCTGCCACTCATGCTAGATTATTCAAATTATGTTCTGCATTAGTAATCATCACCGTTTTGTTGACAATAAAACATACTCCCTCTGTGAATCTGTAAAACCTCTCTTTGCTGTTTCTGGGGTCTTTTGTGACTCCGTTTAATCTGTTTAGTCAGAAGCTGTAATTGTATTTGACAGGAAATGACATAGGTAATGTCGGAGATGTGGTTTAATACCTCTTCTTGCAATTTATCAACAGTTAAATAGATGAATTACCCTGAATTTAAAAACCTGATGCGGATCCTGTTGCACTCTGGGAAGTTCAGCATGTTCATCAGCCAGCAAATACCTCCTGTTTGAGTCCTCCAAAAGAAGTGTCAGGAGATATAGTGACAACAGAGAGAGAATGACACAGGAGAGAAGTTCATCACATTCACTGGTGAGATATTATATGGAAGGTTTCCACGAGCTGTGTGTGTGTGTGTGTGTGTGTGTGTGACTCCGTCATGGAGTTACACTGCCATCAAGTGTTGATGTGTTGAGCTACAGTGCAATATGTAAACCCTCAGAGTGGATTCAATGGAAACATTTCTCCAGCATCTCTCTAATGCTCCACGAACGCCCTGCTCACTCTCCACTGTGGGACATAAATAACCTCGCAGATAGGCTCCCAGTTCTGCTGTAAGGAAATGCCTTTAGTTTGATTCTGCTCCAGAAGACTCACTGTCTGAATGTGTTTGTGTCTGACTGAGTGCAACTGAAAGAGTTTAAAAAAAAAAAGAGCAATGAAATAGTGTAATCATGTTTGCTAGAGGAACATCTGAGAAAATAGCTTTTTTTCTGTTTGTGCCTGCGCTAGCAATGCTAACATCAAGGGTTCAACTGACCTTTTGCTAGGAGTTTAATTGACAGGCTATCTGACCAATCATAACGTTGAATCCGCCGTTTTTGTCTGACAAACAAACTAGAAAGTAGATTAATGTGTATGTATTCCTCCGCTGGTAAACAAGGCGCTGCTATCAAACAAATACAAATGAATCCTACATCAGTACTAGCATGCATGTGGAAAAGAGATTTATTCACAATGTTTCGTCCCATCAGACACAGGATCTTATGGACCCTAATTAGAAATGTTGCAGATGTAAACATGGCCATTGTTTTAGTGTGATTCATACTCTCTCTTTCTCTCCATCTTCTGGTTCTTTGCTGTGGTCCGTGTAAATGAAAGCTAGTAATCTCTAACCTATAACAAACAAAACCAAAACAATTTGACTCATTCTCACAGATCCAAATCTAATGCTGGGAAAAATGGACTCGAAACAAACCACAACCCCTAAAATTAGCATCCACAGCCACAACATGGAGACACAGTACCCTAAATTTAATAGGGCTGTTTTTTGTGAGGCCATAAAGCTTTTAAAGGCCTAGAATTGTTATCTGTAATACATGTTGTGTGTGGTTTGCTGTGACTAGAGCAAGAGCATTACCATTAAGATCCTTTGATTCTTTCATGTGGAAGACCAACAAACAACCAAGAACAATCAGAAACTCTACAAACACTTGCTAACCGTCACTCATTTGTGCTGTTTTATAATAGCTGATTATTCATGTGGTTTCTGTATGATTTTAGCAAACCTTTTACCATGCAGTTTAGTGTTTAATATGCTCAATTATATGAGCTTAATTCTAGTAAAATGTACAAGTGTTATTTAATGTGTGTGTAATAGTAGCATAGTGAATGATTTATACTGTCGAGTGTATAGTCTTTTTGAATTGTTATTTGCTTTATTTTACTCTCTTCTGCTAAACACTTTTGCATTATTAGTGGAAAAAATACTATATCTTTTGTTCACACACCATCTACGGTTTACAAGTAGCAGTTTATCAACATTACAGTTAAAGAAAAGGCTTAATTTGCAGTATGTGACATTTAATTATTGTTGTACATGTACAAGTGTTTAAACTGAAGTCCTGTTGCAGCTGGCTCATAAAGTCATGTTGCTGTAACTCTATCAGTGGGTCTTATGAATGTAAATGTGATGTTTGCCCCCTCCTCAAATGACCACATTCACCACCATACATCCACTTAATCTGTAACCCTATAACATTCCTTTCTATCATCATTCTCAGCGTGTGAACCACATTTTTCAGAAATGTAATTGGTATTAGAGAGGGATCTGGAGTGCACTAACAGAGCTTTGTCCTCTGCTTTCCGTGCAAGGATCAAATCAGCCCGTTCACTAAAAAGTCTCTTGAGCGCTGTAAAGTAGAGAGACTCACACCTGGACGATCCCACTCACCCTCCACACTGCAGCATGGCTCACTAAAGCACCACTGTTTTTCCCATCATCATAATTCTCCATATGTTTCTTATAAGGGCAGCCATGAGGGGCCAGTGCTAACTTCTATCATGTGCAACAACTTGTGTTTGGTCAGTGGCTCTAGTAGGGTTACCTACCTCGACGTGCACTGCTTGTATCCTAATAAGATGACAGCAACATGGAATCACCTTCTGTTTCTTTATTTTCTTTGAATTTACATGCACATGTGAAAACACATATATAGTGAGATTCGAAAATCTGAAACCACATTAAAACTTTTTTGTTTTTTATTTTAATTTAAATTTTATTTTTAAAATTCTTTTAATATTATCTTTGAACAAAACAAGTTAAAAGAAATTTCAAACAGTAATCAAACGGTTGACGGTACTGTGTAAGTCAATGCCTACCATCAACTGTTTGGTTACCACCAAAATTTTTCATTTTTCTTTTCTTCTGTGCTCAACAGAAGAAAAACGCCTGCAAGTTTGAAATAATTGCACAGAGTAAAAGATTTCCATTTTGGGGTGAACTATTCCTTGAAGTTGAACTTTTAATTTTTTTTTTTTTTTTTTTGCTGATAATATATTTGTAATTAAATTAGTTATTTAGTTTGTTTAAAACAGTTTGCTTGCTTTTATACTGTTAAAATCTAGGTTTGAGAATTGAATACAATACCCACAATTAATTTGATTAACACTGTCTACAACCATTCTGCACAGTCTGTAAAAAGCTGAAAAAAAAAAAAAAATTAAAAAACAGAATGAATTAATTAAACATTTAAATGCACATATAAAGCACATTTGCTATTGCTATATTGCTAACATATTGTTTAGAAAAAATGTTTATAATTTTGTCCTGTTCTGTGGGCCCCCTACAAATTTATTGCAGTCCCTCGGGGACCTAAAAATCTCTGGTCTAAAGCACTACACAAGTAGCTTTTCCATTGAAGCATGCCCTGTCTGAGGCCTCATATGGTGCTCTGAACATTTTTTTTGTTCGTCTGTTACGAAACATTACTATTCGACAATTTTGACCTTTTTAACGACGTGTAAAAAACAGCCTTGTCAGAAACATGGCCCCCTTCTCTTGCTTTACTACGCAGCATAAAATTCAACGCAATTTTAGTTCAAAAATATTTATTTTAGTGATTTCACAGCCCTTGTGCAGGAACTTTGTTCAGTTGTCTCCACAGTTGAAGCCAAGCTTGTCAGTTCTCACCTTATCCGCTTCTTTTAATTTAAATACTGGGCACTTTGAGGTGTGACAAATGGAAAGATGAAACATTTCTATAAAAGTCACAGCCCACTGACAGATCTCTTTTTTGTTACAGCCCCTTTTCAAGTTAATAGAAAGTCCAGCAGCCTCAAAGCTTTCAGCTGATGAGCAACTGCATGGACTTTTTCAAAATGTGACTAAATTAATACTAAAAACTAGCAGATGTGAAATGACTAAGAAAGTTTAACCATGAGGACCAGAGTGGACCTACGATTGAACATTTTATGAAAGACATCAAACTTTGTTGGGAGGAAATAAGCTAATGTCTCAGTGGAGGGGTTGGACCATGACATCGCTGGACCGGACAGTTGTAATGTCATGGCTAATTGGGCTTTTGTTCACTGGGACAACTTGCCTTGCATTAATAATGCAATATATCTTGGCTGATGTTTGATATAACCTCATGACCTCATGGTTGTCAATTCTCCTGCTAGTCATAAACTGCAGTTCAGTGGTCACTCGGTAGAACTGCAGCAGATGGATTTAACAGGCCAGAGGAGCTTGAGGGACTTTGTTCGATGTGTTTGTGGGAATATGTATTTGTGATTCAGCTACGCATTACCTCAGTCTGGAATAATATGCCAAGACATAGGTAACAGTCAAAAGTGTCTCATAAACGGCTCTCTATACTATTACGTGGGCCAGAGCCCATTACATTATACATGGGTATGTGCTTGTTTGTGAGTGTGAAAGAGGAGAAAGTGATTGTATGTGCGTGGGTACAGAGGACGTTCACACTGAATGTGTTCTTGTGTTGAAAAACTTGAGAAACAACAGTGAAACAGAGGGACTGAATGCAGTGCTAATGCATGAGGACAACAAAAAACTCTAAAAATTTAGTGCAAGTTTACATAGAAAATCAACATTAAAAATCATTTTATTCAGAGCCAATAGCCACATGGGCAGCTCTGCAGGCAACTTAATTGTCTGTTTCAGTACTGTCCTTCTTTCTCTCTAACTTGGCCTTCTATCTGGTTTCCATACTGTTGTGTATAAACGAAAATATTCAAAATGTTGTAAATCACTGCATTTACAATATTTTTGGGATAAGTACCATTTTTTAAAATGTGTCAATTAACAAAACAAAAGTAAAAAATCAGTCTAAAGTGGCTAAATACAATTTGTGCAAAAGCTTACGTATTGTGTATTTGCAAATACTACCTGGTCTCATGGCATAAACGTACCTGGGTGCACATTTTAGCGAGGCACGAAATACGTACCAATAAGTACATATCACTGCAGTTTACAAAACAAATGAACACTAGAGGCAGTAAAACATGAACACCTTTTATTCCTTCTCACACATATTTACAGAGTTGCGATTAATAAAGCGTAATTTAAGCACAATTACTTGAAGGATATCATGTTATGACTTCAAAACAATATTAATATGCTGAGATATTTGAAAACTTTTGCACTTGAATGTTAGCGTCACACATATCCAGCTTCATACCTATGGGTTTTTATAGACAGCAGGTTTGTTCGGTATCTCACGGAGTATCAAAGACTACAGAATACCCAAGACGTGTCACTCGTATAGTTTTGAATTAGTGAAAATGCAATGCTTAACATAGCTGATCAATAACAGGAAGCCCCGCCTTCTGAAAAAAATAGCCAATCGCTGATTTGTAAAGTCAGCGCATCACTGCATTTGCCGTTAGAAGTTCTGGTTGCTATAGAAACATTTAGCATTCTGAGACGTGCGTCTAGGACTGTGCATGCTCACCTGAGAAATAAGCTTTTTACAACACTATTTGAGCAAAAGAAACAACATTTATTAAACAGTTGTTGTCAGATTTCATTGCTTATTTCAAATATGAAATTTAATCGTAAGCTTAGTGAACACTTTTAGAGAATTTGATGTTTCCACATTCAAAGCGATAGCTGCACTTGGAAGCCCGAGAGGCGTTTCAAAGATGGCTGCCGAGTGACATGACTTGTCTTAAAGAGACTTTGGGAGTATAGAGATGTACTTGAGAGTCAAGGAGATCCAGTTAAAATCCCGTGTAACTATGGTTCAACAAAACACCTCAAATCTGTGTAAAAGGAAGCTGAAATGGCACGGTTGCATCAACAAATGCATTTTTTTTTTATCAGTTTTGCATTTGTGCAGGGTTGGATTTGGGGAAGAGCATATTTCCAACATGATAGAGCATTAACTTTTAGGTACCAACATGAAATCACTGTTTTAGTCATTCTTTATCAGTCACTTTTTTTCTGTTCATTCTGACTATACCCTCTTTTTTCCTCTCCCCCTTCATGATTTTTATATCACTGGTGATTTATATTGTGTGGTGCGGTCACCTGTAACCCTGTCTGAGTGTGTGTAGTGATATATGAATGTGTGAACACTAGTTCAGCCCAGTTTTCAGACTCCCATTTGGAGAGAAAGAGCTCACGGCCAGCCAAAACACAATTCACTCAACATAGCTCACAAAACACAACCGGGACACATCAAATGCCCCTTCACAGAGAGATTGAGAGTTTGTGTGATAAAGTAGAAAATGGAGGGGATTATGTAGCGCACAGAAATATTTCTGGTGAATGAAACATTGACTGAGTTCAAGAAATGCTTTAAAATGAGAGAATATATCTAATTACGGGAGACGAGAGAGGGCCCATACATCAGGAGTATCAATGATATCATGCACTTTATTCTCATGCAAGCCAGAGAGGCCCTCTGCTTCATGAAGAAGTACGTTGTCACACCAAATCTAAGAGTAAATGTGTGTGAAAAATGTGTAAAAGGTTCCAGTGGCAGAGAGGCCACTCTAAAGGCAGGCAATGTGTCTCTAGTGGCCATTAGCTTGTGTTTTTAAGAGCTGACTGTAGATCTTTAAAGGCTTTGATGTTCTGAATGCTGCACTTGGCCTCAGGTCTAAACAGGTTTATCACATGCTGAACCACAAACATCCAACCTCTCAGGTTCAAACTGCGGCCCCTGTTAATGCTGCTCACCACTGACCAGCACTACCAGTAACCTGTTACATAAGCTTCAACCATGAGGTCATGACTTTGAGCATCTCACAGAATCAAAAAAAAAGTACATTTTGTTCTTTAGGGTTATAATCATTAACTATAAAACTATACTGGAAAAAATCAAAAATAAATAATTTTTAAACTAAACAAACTAAATAAATTAGAACTGTTGCCTTGAAACAGGCTAAAGCACTATTACTAACTGGAGATAAAAAATAAATTAAAGCTAAAAAAAAAAAAAATTATAATGAAAACGGAAAATGTATTATTTAAAATATTGATAAAAACTAAATATTAAATAACATTAATGTTTAGTTAAAGATTTATGAATGATTAATCAGTGGAGGTAACAGCTTTTGGAACTTTTGCTATTAGAAAAATGTATTTGATATTTCATACACAAAATGTTTTATTTAATTTTGTATTTAAGTAACTATAATTACTGATTATTGAGTTTATGATATGTGCTGATTTGCTGGTAATAGATTACTCCCTACATTTATTATTTGCCTATTTTTACATTATGGTATTTATATTTTAAATTGTAATATGTTGTAGAAAACTGAAGAAGTGCATATTATTTATCAGTTTTTTGTTTGTTTTGCATATAAGGCCAGCTAAACATATTAAAGAAGTCAGCTGAATGGCATTTTGGTTTACATAATAAACTGGTTGAATTTTATTTATTTTGGACTACCATGGCATCTGTGGGCCAGAATTTTTTTTTTTTTTTTTTTCTTATATATTCAGTAATGTATTGATTTTAAAGAGTATTGTCTCAAATGATTTATTTCAGTCAACCTCCAGTATTTGGACATTTGATTAAAGGCTAGTGCAGTGCTTTCATCCTTAAAGAAGACCTTTGGAAGGAAGATTTGATGAAAGCTCTGGTGATAGATGCCGGGTTGAACTGATATATGCATGGCAGTGGGAGGACATCTCTAAACATATATGTTTTGCCCCCTCCTTCAACACAGTGTCGGGAAAGTGCAGTGAGTTACAGGCCCCTGCTGAGCTTACCTCCAGTGAACAAGCAGGAGGTCTCTGCGGTTACCTTCTCCTGTCTCTCAAACCACAGCACAACTGGATAAACATTCCACTGGATATGTATCGGAGCGTCCAGGCCTGATCAGCCCAGATGCCTCTGACCTACACCAAACCACACCAAGCTTTTCCAACCGACCCCTGTCAGAGCATTTCCCCCCAGTCCAACTCAGCAGAACATTTAGACGTTTGGGTGTAGGAACACTCTTGCCTGCTGTTTTCATCATGGAGATCCCAAACGTGCTCCCTGGAAGGATATTTCTGTAGACCTCCAGGGAAAAGGCAGGGACACAAACAGAGACGATAAAAGGGGCAATTTCAGACTGCCACATGGGTGATCACCTGAACAGCCCTCTAAGAGAGGAGACTCCTCAGGAAAAATCATCTGTTTATCTTGCCAAGCAGGGATTGCAACATGTAACATTAAGAAATGTTCAACATTTTCAGTCCGTTCCAAAATAAACAGTGGTTTGGAGCATCTAACAGCCACACTTCTCCACATCTATTTGGCTTGTTTCAGCAGGCATATTCATATTTCCAAATGTCTTGTAGGCTAAAGTGTTTAGCCAAATGCTTGATCCAGTACACGGCTCACGGAAAACCTGCCAAGTTAAACAACATAACAAAAAATCAATCTCTGCGGGTGTTACAATGTGAAATCCTAGTTAATAAGCCTGAAACTGTTTTTACCGCAACAGGCAAACACTGGATATAATTAATCTATAAGAATTATGGATCTGCACATGCTTGCAGACATAACTACTGAAATCCATCAACCAAAGCCAGATGCGAGAGGGTAATATGAACTCTGCCTTACTAAACTACACTTACTGGAGTTTGTTCCTTTTATCTTAAAATATTAAAATGTTGTTTTTAAATAATAATATTCTTATTATTTTTATTATATGTATGTATTTAATAATTGTATATTATTAATAAATTATATTAATGATGATTGTTCTGATTATTATTTTTGTTGTTAATTTATTATTAACCAGTATATATTAAAGATGCCCTTCGGCAGTCTGTGCAAATAATGAATGATTTAAAAAAAACTGCATGCGTGTTACTTCAGAAGAATACTAATATGCTAACATGCATTGACTATGCTGTTTCAGTGGTGGGGAAAGCTACTTTTAAAAGTAATGCATTGCAATATTGCATTACTCCATAAAAAAAGGTGACTAATTGCATCACTTTTGCGAGACTGAGCTGAGGTGGCCTTTCTTTTTCTTTTTCTTTTTTTACTGACAAAAAAATCCAAAAGTTATATTTTGATAACTATAAAGGGCCTAATTTGAAAAAAGTCACTTGCCAATTTATATTGCGTTAAGTAACCTAATGCATTACTTTGCTAGTTACTTAGTAATTTAATTACATAACTTGCATTACTTGTAATGCATTACCCCTAACACTGGCAATCATCATTTGAATCTAAAAAGTGAGGTTAGCTTGATAATGCATGGTCTATACTATCCAAGGATGAACTGCAGTAAACACGTGTTCTGTGCCCTCTTACTCACCCTGAAGCGTTAGTGCATCTATCTTCCTGCCATTCTCTTTCTTTAAGTCTCTCTCCAGGCAAAAGCCCAAGAGATGCTGCCAAGCTTTGCTAATAAGCTAGACCGACCAATTCTGCTCATTAGCTTCTGGCAGTTTCCCAGTGTTAATTAGCAGTTGTGAAGAATGACTCCACACTATTGCTGGCATCACCATCAGGACTTAATGAACTCAGGCAAGCCGGCAATGAAAACTGTCCAGCATTCTAAAACACAACACTGTAATCAGCTACAACAATCTATTAGTGTGCAAAAAAAACGTACATCTGGTGCAACTATTATATAGCTGTTATTCAAAAGATATTTATGATTTATCTTTCTTGACGTCTCCTGCTCTCTGTCGTTCTCAGTCAGTTTGTGAATGAGACTAATTCAGTTACACACTCACAAATGCATTCATCTCTGACTGAACTTGAACTTGGAGAACTTTCAATCCTTCTCCACCCTCGTTCTGTTTCTTTATAGGGCGCACAACCTATTATTTATCATAATTCTATGACTATTTCAGTCTCATTCTGTAAACCTTTGAATCTCGTGGTCTGTGCAATGAGCTGATGAGTGTCTCAATCTTAACGCAAGGTCGCCATCTAGTGGCTAAGCATGATAGTTTTAAGAGCATAATGCTTCCTCAATCCAAGAATTCAATGATCACGCAGAGTTTGGACTTTTCTAACCTTGGTCTGCTGGAGGTCTCAGATCTCAGTCTGCTACAAAGCACAGTCCAGGTCCTGCTTTATAATTTGTTGGTATGACTTGGCCTTGTAGTCATTCTACAATTACACTCCTCGCCATCCTCTCATCCTATAACAGCAGGAGTTTATCTGATGCCATAGCAACTATATAATGATGCTTTTATTTGTAGTCAGAAGCAAACAGATGTGTCTAAAGCAGCATGTCTTTGTAGCTGGTGTGTGTGTGTGTGTGTGTGTGTGGTTAAGAGGGTCTCAATGAATCCTCTCTCTTCTAATCACATACATGGCCTACCTAGCAATTTAGTTTACCTCATGGCTCCACTCTTGAAAAGTTCTGTATTTCCCCCTTTTTTCTCTTTCTCTAATTTTATTGCTTTTACAAATCAATACTTTAAAAGAACACAAGTACTGTTTTGTTTATGTTGTGCTGTCTGTCTTGAAGTTACACTATAATAAGCGTCATTGTAGAAATACAGATAAAAAAATATTTAAAAAAATACAGAGTTACAAAGATAAAGTGAATAATGTTTGGTTGGTATTCAGCTTTTACATCTGAAAGCTTAATAAATAAGCTTTATATATATTATGTGTGGTTTGTTAGAATCGGACACTATTTGACTGAGATACAACTATTTGAAAATCTTTTTCTGAGGGTGCAAAAAAATCTAAATATTGAGAAAATCACCTTTAAAATTAAATCATTATCTTCAATATCTCCATGGAACATGATCTTTCCTTAATATCCTAATGATGTTTGGCATAAAAGAAAATTCGGTAACACTTTATAATAACTACACACTATAAATGATTAGTTAAGCATTAGTAAGCATTTATTTCATCCTTTCTAAACCATTGTTCCAACTTTATTATGCATTACTAAACAGTTTACAAGTGCATCTATAAACGCCTTGTTCTTGAGCATATATAACATGTTTAATAATTGTATTTTCATACTTTATT
>JAUMHE010000075.1:9495630-9517832 GCA_032359235.1 Enteromius mattozi
ATATGCGATTAAAATGCGATTAATTTCGATTAATTAATTACAAAGCCTCTAATTAATTAGATTAATTTTTTTAATCGCGTCCCGGCCCTAATTATAATAGAAAAACAATTAAAACACCATTAAGCGTTTTGTTCAAATGTTTAGAGTCATCTCCTACTGTCACAAAACTGAAGTTGATCCACTAATGTCACATGGACTGTTTTATCAGTGTTTTTACTATGTTTCTGGACCTGGGATCATTTCAGTTGTGTTGCTGTGTATGGAGGGTCAGATGGCTCTCTGCTATCATCAAAAGTATCTTAATTTGTGTTCTGAAGAAGAACAAAGGTCTTATGGGTTTGGAACGACATGAGGGTGAGTAATTAATGACAGAATTTTCATTTTTGGGTGAACTATCCCTTTAAGATTGGTTAGGGCCCCGTGTATCACCTAGTTTGCCCATTGACGTCACCATTAACCAAAGTTGCCTGCCAGCATTGTTTAAAAAATTGCCCAGTGTATCATCAGTTTTAGATTTTGAATATTGTTTAGAATTTTGTATCTAGTGCTTTTCTAATGGTATGGCTAATTATTTCATTTAATCATGAAATCCTGTTCCAGGATGTGATTAATAACCAGTTGACAGGCAATTTTGGCAGGGCTTTAAGGTTTCTGTGTCAGCCTCGAAACTTATTTTTTGTTTGAAGTCCAAAGGGACCTGTTAACAAAGGCCAAGAATCCGATTTTAAATTGTGCTCTTAGTCTTAGCAGATCCCAATCCGACCAGCCTGTAAGCACTGAATTAGATGGTGGCGCCTCAGTGTTTTTCAGATCTTTGTGATTCAGAGCACAGCCTCAATGTTTCTCTCTGATAAACACCTGTCCCGCAGACCCTCGTTTCAGCTCAGCAGTCAACGTGGTTTTTAAAACAGGAAAGAGACTTCTCCATCTCTTCTCTGACAGAACCTTTGCAAGCATTCCTCTCTGAATCAACTCAGTTCTTATGTGTTTAAAAAACGTTGTGATGTACTGGTTTGAAAATATTTGAAGCACTGCAGTTTGCATTTAAATATTAAGACAAAAAATATTAGCCACTAATATGCAAATATTATTTGTTAATAATGAGAATACTATTAACAACATCTTGAGAGTAAAGTCCCCCTTTTTTTTTCAAGCAGTGTTGCTGCAAGTTCCTCCCTGATTTGAACAAGTGGTGATTCATGTGGTGCTCCAAGTCAGTGCAGCACTGAGTTAGGTTTTGTTACAGCCACAGATATTGGCACAAACAGGTGCTTGTGTTTTATGGGGTCAACGCAAGCTGTAACAGGTAGAGCTCAGATTTAAATCTGGGCACAGCCAAAAACATAATTTATAGGACATCCATAAACGAGTTACTTTTCAGCCATCCAGTTTTTCTTTTTAATACATTACATTGCTCTGGTGTTGAACTATTACAGGAATATATACAACTGTGAAATGTCTGACTTTGCTATCTAATGATACAAAATGCATTTGACTCAAAGAATGCTTTGAAATTTAAATAGCAACTAGTTGATCAATGCACACTTGTTAATCATTGCATTATGTCTACCTTTTGATATTCTGAATATACATTCTGCTTTCAGGGCTGGGCTGCATGAAGTCTCTGCAGATTCTCCAGCTGTCTTATAACCAGATATCTAAGATAGGTCTTACTGACCTGGACAACTGTATTCATTTAAAAGAACTACATCTCCAGCATAACAGGATCATAAGCATTCACCCACAAGCCTTTATCGACCTAAAACAGCTGCAGGTAACATCTTGTACCTATTCAACTTATTTGAGTGTCATTTTAATACCTGCCACTTGATATATTGCACTCTTATTCTAAAGGGAAACACTTAAGAGCAATTTTACTTGTTTGTGAGTGTGCGCCACCTAGTGGCATGCCTTTTGACAGCCCCTGTAGTTACTGCATAATTTTACTTAGCAAAGTCAGCATGCATTAAAATGTGGAGAACATTTTCACTGACTCACTAATTCCATCCAGGTCCTTGATCTGAGCTATAACCTACTGGTCACTGTTCCTGTTCCTGCTTACCAGTCCCTGAGAAACCTGAAAGCCTTGGTCAATGTCTCCTTCAACAGATGGACATGTGACTGCAACTTGCAAACCTTGAGAAGATGGATTAGCTTTGATACTGAAATGGGTGATGTTTCCTGGCAAGTAGTATGTGCCTCTCCACCACATCATGCTGGAAAAGATCTGCTTCACCTGAAGGATTCAGAGCTTACCTGTCCAACACATGAATACAGCACATCTGGTCACCATCATAACATGATTATGGAAGAGGGGATGCAAATATCAATTCCTTGCAGCAATGACAGTCAAGGTGCTACTTCTGTTTACTTGTTTATATCTAAACTGAAGTTAAAAAAACACAGTCCAATTTACTGAAACAAGACATATTATTCGAAAATGTTTTATTCATGACTTGTTAAGCTATGTAACTCCTAAAATCTACATGTAAACAAACTAAAAGCTAATGCACATTTAGTGATGAAATTTCCTGTTATTTCTATTCTAGATATCATGCAGGTTCATTGGTGGACTCCGCATGGCAAAGTCACAGATAACCAACCAAAACTTCTAATTAAGGACATTACAGAGCAGCATTCGGGACTTTATGTATGCATTTCAGGTCTCCGAGGAGAGCACATATCAGTATTTGACCTACATGTCTATAAAAAAGGCAGTGTCTCAAGACCACGTAGGGAAGCAGCAACCATCTTGGATGAGGAAGAAAATAAAAACACACCAAGAAATAATCCTGTTGTACGACAAACCCAGTCAGATTTTGTCCTTGCCGTCTGCCTCTCTGTCATCATTACATTTATTGTAGCCTTTATCCTTGGTGTTTTTTTGAGACCATTCTTAGACAAATTATGGAGAAGAATACGATCCAAGAGACAATCTACACCACCACCAGCAACCATCTCCTCCACTGGGCCCCAGCCATATGTGAATGAAGGGTACTGTGATGTAGAAGACCCAGAAACAGTGGGTTCAAGAGTTACATTTGGTGGAATCACAGAAGCAGAAGATCAAGTGCCTTACTACGTTACAGTGGAGAATGATCAAGCAGATGGCTCCTCTGAAAGCAACACAGAAGTTGAGGCTTTTTATGAGACCATTGAAAAAGATAAATCCTCAATAACTGGTGGGAAACAGCAGACCCTTGAGATGGAGGTTCACAGAGGAAGAGCCGACAGCAGTAGTAGCAGCTCACTACAGGAAGGGACAGTGAATGCTTTAGTCATAAATGGTAATAAGCAGCCACCTTGCTCCACTGAAGACATGGAATTTGAGCCAATTCCAGATGCAGATGATATCAAGTTAAAGAGAAGAGGCAGTTCTTCAACATCATCTCAGTCAAGTCAGGAAGGTAACTTCTCAAGACAAATTGAACAAAGTGCTGACCCTCCTGCTGTCACTATACCGGCAAACAAAAACACAATAGTTAAATTTCCAGGATTTAGTGCAGAGCCATTTTCAGAATGGTCAGACAGACTGAAAGAACAAAATGTTGATAATCTGGACCCAGAGTTGTGGAATGACAGTGGAGAAAGCTTTTCTTTCACTGACGGCTCTGAAAGGTCAAGTTTCCGGGATCTCTCCAGCTCTGCTTTAGGACACCCACTGAAGGATGATGACACATGGAGGCAAGGCAAAGTAGAATCACCTTCAGACAAAATAAACCTTGATTCAGAGGTTCTTGATTTTGACCAACCTTTTGGTAAAGAACTTCTTGTTGATGATGTAAAGCAGTTTGAGCGTTCTGACATAGTTAGCTCCTCTTCAAGTGAAAGTGGTGAAAGTGTAGGTGGACTAAACAATTATGTTGTAAACCCAGAGTTAATGGATGAGTCAGACACAGAGAACTATGAAAACTTGGTCACTTTAAAGAGATATGAAAATGTCATCTCAAATGAAAGAATGCCTAGTGCTGGCATTCTTATAAAACAAGAGACTATCACTCTGGAGCCATCAGACATATATCTGACACTTACTCATGGAGACAGTGTTGATGAGAGTTTGCACATATACGACTCAATAAAGATTGAAGATGACAAATTTGGCATATGTGTAGATGTGGGTCTTGATACAGTGCCAAAGGTTAAAAGGTATGTTGAATTTAAACAGTTAGGACCTCCAGCTCTGCCATCATTTTCTCCTACCTCAACAAAGAAGGACACCACCATATCAGATATTGAGGTGAAATCTGAAGCATTCTCTGGAGACAACAAATGCTTAACACAAATAGAGGTATCTCCTGATAGAATTCAAAAAGTGAAGAGATACATTCACTTCAAACAGTCTGAACCTCATCCCCCAACTCTGCCGTCGTCTTCATTCACCAAAAAAGATGATATGCTGGAAGCAAAAAATTATAGCTCATCCTCAGAGGATGATGATGAACTGACAACTAAAGGTGACAAAGTTGATGTATCTTCTGATGGAGTTTCAAAAGTAAAAAGATACATTTTATTTAAACCGATTGAATCTTCTTCGCCAACTCTGTCAGTATCCAGATCTAAAATTGAGACCACAACTGTGGAATCAATCAAGAGCCCAACAATGCAAAACAATACACAACAACCGAGCACAGATACAAGTCAAAATGTAAAGAAATATGTGTATATTAATCAGAATAAACAGCATTCCTCCTCTCTGCCATCATCACCTACTTCTACCACGAAAGGTTTATCAGGAAAAAAGTTTAAAAGTAAAAAACAAGATCAATCATACTATGGAAGTCATGATAGCTTGCCACTATACCATGTCCATCCTGTCTATAGGTCAAGTATAAACAGACTGAATAGAGGCTATGATACTGACAGATCGTATTCCAGTGAAGAAGAAGATCAATTTTTGGAATACCCAACAAAATTAGAGATTACAGGGATAAACAGAGGACCTATGACACCAGATAAGAACACAGACAAAGTCCTCAACATTGACTTTGATAACTCCTCCAGCAGCACAGACGTATTTGACAAGAAACAGTCTAAAGGTCTAATGAGATTAAGAGCATTAAGTGCACGACTGTTCAACAGACATGAATATGAACCAGATGAGGGGAACCTTCAATCACAAGTTAAAACTAAGTCAAAAACTAAAGTGACCACTAATGAAGACAATCTCTTTGAAAAAGGTTTATCCCTTGATCATTTACCAAAAGTGAAGAGATACCTTCAGTTCACACACTCCGATTCCTATCCTCAAGTCCAGTTACCATCTCCTCGACCAACCACTGGGGAAGTCATCCCAGAATTTATAGCAACAACTGAGTCTAGGAGATCTAGTTTCTCCTCTGAGGATGATGTGAAACAAACCACTGAAGATTTTTTTGGACAAGTTGATGCATCTTATGATGGCCTTCCAAAAGTAAAAAGGTATATTCAATTCTCAAGCAATGAACCTTGTTCGACAACACTGCCCTTGAACAAACAAAGTATATCACCTGAACTGGTGGCACAACCCGAATCAAGAAGATCAAGTGCATCATCTGATGATGATATCAAACACACAACCAATGAAGACAGTTTCTTCAAGAAGATAGGTGTATCTCTTGATACAGTGCCGAACGTTAAAAGATACATTCAATTCAGTCAGCCAAAACCTTACTCTCCAACTCTAACATCTATTTCAACCAAAAAGCCTGAGGCAGTAGTGGAGAGAAGTTCCAGCCCATCTGTTAAGTTGGATTTCAAATCTGATGCTGCAGAAAACAATCTTTGGGGGCAAATAAATCTTGGTGCAGTATCAAAGGTTAAGCGATATGTTCAATTTACGCAGTCTAAACATCCTTCTCCAACTCTGCCATTAGTTTCATCCTCTACGAAAGCCACAAGTGGTATTTCAGTGAAACCTGAAGCTACAACTGACAGATCCTCTGGAGACCACGGTTATTTAACGCAAACTGAGGTATCTCCTGAAAATATTCAAAAAGTGAAAAGATACATTCACTTCAAACAGTCTGAACCTCATTCCCAAACTCTGCCATCACCACCTTCTTTAACTATGAAAAATGCTATACAGGAAACAAGGAGATATAGCTCATCATCAGACGATGATCAACTGACAACCAAGGAAGACAATTTCTTTAGGAAAATAGGTGTATCTTCTGATGGAGTACCAAAAGTAAAAAGATTCATCACATTTAAACAGTTTGAACCTTCTTCCCCAACACTATCAATATCCAGTCCTACTCCTACAACTGAGGCACTTGAGTCTGTGCTCACCAGCACCTCTAAAGATGATGTTAGATCTCATAATGACAGTGATAATTTCTTTGCTAAAATAGATGCATCTTTCGATGGTGTGCCAAAAGTAAAGCAATATCTTACGTTTAAGGAGACTGAGCTTCCTCCACAACACATTCAGTCAACATCTTCACCTTCAACCTCAGGAGTAGTTAAACAAGGGAAAGTGGAAACTGAATTCTTTGGAGAAATCGGTATTTCTCTTGATAGAGTACCACAAGTAAAGAGATATATTCAATTTAAACAGCCTGTATCTCATCTTCCAGTAGTATCACCCACTACTTCAGATACACTGCAAGTCACAACCGAGGTGAAAACCAAATCTGAATCAAAAAGATTGAGCACTTCTTCTGAGGATGATGTCAAACAAACCAATGTCTCTGGACAAACAGGAATATCTCTTGATGGAGTGCCGAGAGTTAAAAGATACATTCAATTCACACATCCTGAAATTCAACCTCAAGCTAAGGCAACCACATCTGAAAGAGTCAATGTAACTATTGTACCTGGAGAAACAAGGAGATGGAGCACTTCATCTGAGGAAGATGTTAAACCGACTACTAAAAGAGAGAATATCACTGAAGAAACGCGTGAATATCTTGCCAAAATTCCAAAAGTAAAGAGGTATATTAAGTTCACACAATCTGAACCATACTCCTCGAATCTGTCACAATTTCATCCTGTAACCATGGAAAAATCCACTAAGGTGACGAATACTGAACTGAAACAATCAGCCACTAGGCAGAGTACTTCATCTGAGGATGATGTTCAGGAAGACGATGGCTCTGGGAAAATAGGACTGTCTCTTAATGGAGTCCCACGTGTTAAGAGATACATTCAATTCACGCATCCTGAAAGTCAATCCCCTGTTCAGTCAACAACTGCTGTCTCAGCTGAAAAACTTGGAATATTAGGGGTAGTTCAAGACACAAGAAGATCAAGCATTTCATCTGAGAAAAATGTCACACTAACTGCTAAGGAAGACAATGTCTTTGGACATGTAGCATCTCTTGACAAATTTCCAAAGGTTAAGAGATATATTCAATTCACAAAGCCTGAAAGTGAACCTTCTGTTCAGACAACAACTGCTCACTCAGCTAACAGATTTGGAATACCTGTGGTTGTTCAAGAAACAAGGAAATCAAGTACTTCATCTGATGATGATGTTGAACTATCTACTCATGATGATGTGTTTAAACAAAGAGGTGAAACTTTTGACAAAATCCCAAAAGTGAAGAGGTACATTAGATTCACACAATCCGAACCTTCCCAGGTTCTCACACCATTTCCTCTTCCAAGCACTGTAAAGTCTGTAAAGGTGACAGAAACAGAATCTAGTATTCCAGTATCTCCTAAGGAGAATGTTAAGCAAGATGGTGTTGTTGGGCAAACAGAAGCACATCTTGACAGAATACCAAGAGTTAAGCGATACATTCAATTCACACATCAGTCCCATGAGAAGTCAACAACTTCTCTACCAGCTGAAAGAGCTGGAATATCTGAGGTCATTTTAGAAACGCGAAAATCAAGCACTTCATCTGAAGATGATGTCACCTCTAAGGAAGACTATTTAAGAGTACCTTTTGAAAAAATACCAAAAGTTAAGCGATACATTCATTTCACACATCCTGAAAGTCAATCTCCAGCTCAGACAACTTCTCTCTCAGCTGAAAGAGTCAACGTATCTGCAGTACCCAAAGAAACAAGAAGACCATACTCTTCATCTGAAGATGATGATAAACCATCTACTAATGATGGCAAAATCATTGGAGAAACAGGTGAATTTCTTGACAAAATTCCTAAAGTAAAGAGGTACATTGAATTCAAACAATATGAACCTTATTCCTCTGCACAGTCAAAACTTCTGTCTTCAACTGTTGCTAAATCCATAAGGGTGGCGGAAACAGAATTAAGGGGACCCAGCACTTTAGTTGAAGGTGATGTACAGCCATCTAATAGAAATAAAACAGCATCAAAGACACAGATAATTTCATCTGAAAATCTTGACAGAGTACCCAGAGTTAAGAGATACATTCAATTCACACCTATTGAAAGTCAAAAACCTGCTCGGGCATCAACTGCTGTCTTAGCTGAAAGAGTCGGAATATCAGGGGTAGCTCAAGAAACAAAGATATCAAGTGCTTCATCTGCTGATATCACTGGAAAAACAGACAGAAATTTATTTCAAGAAACTGGTGTATCTCTTGGTAAAATCCAAAAGGTAAATAGGTACATTGCGTTCACAAAGAGTGAACCATCATCTTCAACCAAATTAATGAAAAGAGATTTAACACCTACAGCAAATACAGACTATGAAACTACATGGTCCAGTTTATCATCTCAGGTGTCACCACCTGCCACAATGAAAAAAGGTTCTGCATTAATAATAAAGACCCAATCAGAATCATGGACTGCCGAGTTTACTTCAAAGGATAATATGAAAGGAGAGCTTATGGATAATTCAATAGAACAGACTGGCCTGAAGTCAAAGGTAAAGAAGTCAAGTTCCTCATCCAGTGATGAACACTCTGTAGGACATAATAAGCCACCAGCAGTTCCACAGACATTGCCACCATCCCTAGATCTAGAGGATGCTAGAGAGTATCTCAGAGAAAATTCTGAAATCCGTCAAAGGCAAGAACGCAGAAGATTACTGCAGCAAAGAAGAAGGGAAATGGATGAGATCAACATTACATCCCTATCCCCCATTCAACAAGCAGGTGACCAGCAGGACAGATTGCCAGCAGGTTATGGAGAAGTGGAATACAGCGGTGGTTCTACAAAGAACACGTTAACTTCCATACATGCAGAAGGAGCCGAAGCCCCAGTTTTACTTGGCCTTAAAACTAAGAGTACATCAACTGGTTCCAAATCAACTCCAAAGTATAAGGAATATTTAATTTAGCTAAAGATTTCATTTTGACTCACTAGACAAACAATATTGTATGATTTTGAGCTAATGCAACCAAACATTTGTTTTTGAGGAAAAGTGTTTGAGGATGGGGATTTGTGTTTTACGAAGCACTGTAAATACTGTAAAATAATTATGAACATAACCTTCAATATTTCATAAATAGAAGTTCTGTTCCTTTCGCATTGAAACAATGTATGAATGTACATAAGAATATTGTCTAAGAATATAAGCACTGTATCGATTTGATCAGTTATGATGTGCAGCACAAAAAGAATTCAGAGGCTATTAACTGCACTCTATGACAACACATTATATCCATTAATGGGGCTATAAACTTTCTTCCAACACTGTTGTATTACTGTTTCTTAGTCACTTTCATTAACTTTTAATGGTTTTTGTAGAATACTAGCTTCCCAGCAAATAGGGGGAAAGACCCAGCATGACTTCAAGTCTTCCATCCCTTTATCTAAAACAGATGAAATCACTCCACGTTTCGTTAATAAACCCCTTTATATATATTGAATGTAGAGAGGTTACAGTGAAAACAAACACATATACACACACATCCATACATATATACAGTCAGATGAGAATGCTCAGCCCTCTGCATTACATACTCCCCCCAACAAAAGCAACAGTCATAACAACATTTTTCAGAGAAATTATCTGTTGAAATAATTTTAAAACCACTATTTCCCTCAGGCACAAACAGGTGCAAATGAATGGGATTATAACAAGTGTCTGTAGACGTTTTTCAAATGGATTCTGGCCAGCATGCACAGCATACATAGACTGTTGGCTTCTTAGATGCTGGGTGAATACTTGATAAATAATTTATGGTAAGCAACCTTCATCTTTCAAAATAAAAGCAGGAAAAATTTAAAAAACAAAAACAAAAAACAAAAAATGCCTTGTAACCAGATTAAAGAAGAAAAAAAAAAAACTTAAGTTACCCTAAATAAGCTTGAATACAGTTTGATAATGATTTTTTTGTCTCCATATGACATGAACATAAAATTAGTATGTTTCCATGAAATTGCAGATATACAGAAATGCTGCAGTCACTCATGTACATGGTAGTTTAGCACTTGGTGGAGATGGTGGAGAAGGCAATGCAGAGAAGAACATCTCAACAGATGAGGTTACAAGTGTGTTTAAGCTCTAAATACCATCACACAATCATGTTTTTCATAAAGCGTTAAGACTGCATGACCGCGGATACCCAAATTAAGCACAAAAAAAAGTCCACTTCTACAAATACCTGTACAAAAATAAACAAGAGCAAAATAAAAAAAAAACTAAAAATAAAAAAAAAGAGAAAAGAAAAAAACCTCATTCACTCACGAAGACGGCTCTAATTGCAGAATGCATGCATGCATTTTTTTTTCTTGTTCAAATGACAAGTTAGCTTCACGCCACAGCCATAGACAAAACTCAACAGTTTTACAAACAGAACTAGAACGTTAAATAGTTGCTAGGCATTGGTCACTATGAATTAAGGTGATCACATTTGACCACAAGATCTGTGGAAGAGGATGTGGCCAAAGGAGTGTCAGTGTTTAGGGCAGGATACCTGTTTTTATATTTTTGTGGCAATTCATCACAGAAATCAAAAGTGCACTTTAACAGCTTACTCTCGTCGTCTCTCCCTTAGATCCACGTCCTGTCATTTTAAACGTGACATGCACAGTATAGTTACATTGCTAAGGAATCAAATGATATAGTGAATGGATTCCACAGTCACTTTAACCTGCTCACACTCCTCTACAAAATGGCCACATCTTGCCATTGCAGTGCGAATACACAATGGTCAAGGGAGCCAGGAAAAAGACACCGGGCTCTACACTCACGATAAGTATAACCCACTGTTCTTCATGTTGTGAACAGTAAAGCTGTCCTTGTTGATCTCATAATCAAAATCAAGAATGTAAGTGGCGAAAGGGATACTGATATAATAACACCACTGGAAGTACTTACAGCAGAATGTCTTTGACACTCTTGCATGTGATGCGCTTTATTAAATGGCATCCAAGTGCAGTGAGACTGGTAAAAATAAGATTTATGGCAAAGGTTGCTGTGTATCTATGGTAACATGCCCTGACTGTCATCATCCTCCAACATAAAAACCTTAGTAAACAGTGTTTGGACCACATCAGCAGAGCGACACTGTAAGCCATTTCCATTCTGAACCTTAGCAATAAGTCACTGACCTTCAGTAAAAAGCCAAGCAGGTTCTTTTTCCTTTCCTTCCAGGTCTAAATTACCTAAATGTCAGACAGTATGAAAGTTTTTAACCTACCCTGCCTTTTGGAGAATCCAAATTCATCCTCCATATAAGAGCCTATTTTAACATTCACAGCAATATGAAACATCACAGTGGGGTGGGAAGGCGGCACCAAGACTGGCCGTGTGCTTACCCACAATGCATTGTGGGCTATGGGGGACATTAGGTGGAGTCGGTGAGGTGCTGTTTCTCCAACACACAACCACCAGTGACCCTCCTATGGCCCCGGCTAAAAGGGCGACATACAAACATGTGCATTGATACATTCTATGCAAACACTCACACTCGAGCCCTCAGCGCCAGGGGCCACCATCAGTCTGTCCCAAACACTTCAGTTTTGATTTGTACTTTGTTTTCTAGATGTTTGTTTCAAAGCCGTTTCTGTCGTCATTGTCAAGGTGATTGTAGGCGATTAGTTGGTCTATCTAGTTGGTGATGGTGGTAGGCTTGGGGAAGCTGTCGCTACGACATCTCTCGGTCTTTATACCATTCCACAAACTCGTCCAAAAGCACTGGCCCTGCGGAAAGAAGAAAAAGGAGTTGAAAGACAAATCTGATGTACTTTCAGCTGCAATGTACAAAAGAATGATGGACCAAATTCTAAAAAGATCATCTAAATTGGGGTGTGAATAGAGTATGTTTAAGCGTGAGTGCTTGTACTCACAGGCCCCGTCCTCATCATAGTTACTGAGATCAAGGTTGATAGTCCTACTGAATTCTAGAACATTGCACCATTGATCTTTATTTATAACCTTATACTTCGATTGCTGTGGAAAAAAGGGAAAAATGTGTCACAATTTCTGACTTAAAATTTAAGACAATATGTACTGATGTGCATATATATCTGTATAAACAACCAGTCAAATATTTGTACTCACTAAATTAACTGAACATGGTCTTTTGATTTAAAGATTTATAGTGAATTTTCAGACAAACAAAAAAAAAAAACTTGTGGCTTCATGCTGATTTTTCATTTATGAAAGAAACAGTTTACCCGAAAATTTTAATTTACTCACCCCCAAGCTATCCTAAGCGTATGAGACTTTCTTCTTATAGGTGAACACAATCTAAGTTTTTTTTTTTTTTTAATTTCTGGTTCTTCCAAGCTTGGTAATGCTGGTGGATAGTGGGCATTATTTTGAAGCTCCATAAATCAGATATATCCATCGTAAAACTAACCTATATGCCTCAGGGGGGGTTAACACATGTTTTCTGAAGCAGATTGATATATATATTTTTTTTAATTATAACTCAAATCACTGATCTCTGGCAATGGCTGTATGTGCGTTTGCTAGAGAGTCAAGTTCTGTCTTCTTGGCTGACCTCTGACTCGATGTATGACACAAGCCGCATTTGTAGCATAAGCTTAAAAGAGAATAGACGAACGAGGATAGAGCAACACCAGTAACAAATTAACAGGTGAAAACAAGAAGTAAAAACAAAAAATGACAGAGGATTTCACTATTAGAACGAATGCAGCTTACGCTATACGTTGAGTCAGAGGTCAGCCAAAGAAGACAGAATTCAACTCTCTAATGAAGAGAGGTGTTTTGTTGTTGTTACTTTGAGAGGGGGGTTGTCCATACAATGGAAACAAAACTTTGGTTACCAACATTCTTCATATGAATATATTTTTTATGTTCTACAGAAAAAAAAACGGTCATACAGTTTTGGAACAACATCAGGGTGAGTGAATGAAGACAGAATGTTAATTTTTTATTAAACTTTCCCTTTAATAATAATATTAATAATAATAATAATAATAATAATGAGTAGTAATAATGGATGTAAAGGTGTGTTCAAACATTTGACTGGTCATGTAAAATAATTAAAAAGTGATGTTGATAAGTTTGTCAAGATTAAAACATTTACTTCTAGAAACTGGTTAAACACTGGAAACAATGGCCAGGTCTTCCCAAGCAGAAGTCCCAGCATGCACTTGGCAGTATTCAAGTCTAAACTCCTCTGATCCTTCTCCTACAAAGGGGTGGAAGCTTATTAAAGTTTAAAGAGTCTGAAAACAAGTTCACACATAACAATAAAAATACTTAGTTGGCAAATACGGCGGTGAGATAACAGTCTGTAAATGACCCATTATTTCCAAGCCACTTAAAAATCAGGTTGCTTCACACAGATATGACTATTGTCACCTTAATAAGTAAAAATAGATATGAATATCTATCTAACTGCCATTATATGTTACTAGTGCAGAAGAAAGCACTAAATGCTCTATTCAAGATGAGTCCAGACATAAACAATTCTGTTTCATCTAGACAGGATGAATGTCATGTTATCCATTCAAGGTTGCCACAAGCTATTTATTTGTACTCCTCCACTTTATTGGCCCTATCGAATGCCTCCAGTAAGAGCTTCACTCAGCAAAGGTCCAGTAGCTTTACAATTCATACCAAGGGAATGAAAGAAAAAAAAAAAAATCAACTATCTGGACAAGAGATACTTCTGCTGAGCAGACAAAGAAGGGAAAAAACCCAAAATAGCACTATCTCTCAGCAGTCTCAAGCCCTTGTCTGCTGTAACTGAAGGACTGTGATGTGCCCAGCATGCATGCAGGAAAAAAAAAACATGCAGGAGAAAGGTTCCAGATGCACAGCCACTGGCAAAATCAAATATAGTGTTGAAGTACTAAAAGAAGACCAGTGCTTCTAAAGTGAACTATGATTAACGTTTATCAGTCATCTGCCCTAATGCATATACACAGTCACTCTTACCCTGGCAAAGTCGAAGGCATATCGGTAAATGAGCTTGAAACTGGTGGCATCATTGAGTACAGACCTCAGGTAGTCTAGCGAGTTCCTGAGTTTTTCAGTAGAGTCACATCTGCGTATGACAGAAGAACAGGAAAAGTGAAGGTTGGGATGAAGTGTAGTAGCACGGCAGTAAATGCATTTAAGTTGCATGTTTGGCCAGACATACTGCAATGAGCCCATTCCCTTGAGCCACTCCTGTAAAGTAAAGTAACCCATACTCTGGGCATCAAGCTTCCAGGCCAATACCAGCATCACTACCTGCGTACAAACATACATTAAAATGTAAAACTAATGATAAGTTATTTTTAGAGTCAACTATGAATTCATAATAGTTTAGTTTAGCTTCCTTACATTCTCTGGCTCCACTCCAATGTCTTCACAGAACTTCTCCATCCCCTCCGGTCCAACAACATCATCGCACCCTATTTATACAACACATTTAGACACAATTTACTGTTATATACAGTGGGCCCCAAAAAGTGTTTAAACAATTAAGCCACAGTTAAAAATGCATAAATATCTTTGCATTACATTAAAATATGGCATTTGTTTTAAAGAACTGCAGAACAAGGACAATTCAATCAAAACATTTCACAAAAATGCTAGTTGGTTAACTTGGACTTTAAAATATAAAGCAATATGTTAACTTTTTTATATTCACAAAAAAGAATGACTATAAGAACAATTGGTTATAAATAACTGAAAAAGTGAAGTTCTAAGAAAAGCATATGTTTTTGTACATATCACTTGGTTTGATATTTTTTATTTACATATTTGATATTTTGCATGCAATGAAATTCAGACATTTTTAAATTTACAAATACAAGTTAGTGTATACTTATAGTCATTTTATTTATATCTTAACTTCTTTTGGAAAGTAATGGAATGAAATGGAAGGATGGAATCCTGAATCCAAAAAAAAAAAGCCTACATTTAGCTGACATTACTCATTCCCTTCTAGACATTATCAAGTCAAATTATATAAGCTGTAATATAATATATATAAGATACATACATTTGCAATAGTTTACAGCATTGTGACAAACTCAAATTTGACTTACAGTTATGCCCACATACCTGCGTATTCGTAAAACCATTCTAGACATCTCTTGCTAGAAAAAGCTTCGGCTTCCTGGATTTGCAATGTCTCCTGTTTTCTGTAAACACTGAATTGAATAGACAAGGACTGAGTGGAGGCTATTTAAATACACATTAACGCACACTTGTATACACATTAAAGCATGAACGTGCTACATCTGATACAAACAAGAAGAGACACATGCTCTGAGGGCAGAAATCCACCCACACAAGGAGATCTGATGGTACAGTTAACAGCTATGATCATTTCAACTTTCTTTTGACATTGTTTTATTTTAACAAAATTCAGTTCCTTCTGTGCGTAAATACAGAATTTTTTTAATTGACATGCTTTGACAGACAACTAGTTTAGCTGTTAATCAAGAAGTTAGATTGAACGGACAGAGACGAAGGGCTGGAGAGATGGATGGATGAATGGAAAGGTGAATGGTTTTTAACATACTTATCCTGCCGGCTCTTCTTAGCAGACAGGTCATCTCCAGCAGTGGGTCTCCTCTTTTTCCTGGGGGGCATGGCTCTGGAGCAGCAGGCTAGAAAAGAGAGACAAACATGACACGAAGATGATTATTTTTTGTGTCCCTTTTTCAGTCATTCCTTTACAATCAATCTAATGTATCCCTGCTGAATGAAAACATTAAAATCTTACTAACTTAACAGCTGTGGAAAAAAAGACACATATGATGCAAACATTAAGTACCATTTCATAAAAATAGGTTTGATATTAGTTAAGGTGCAAGTTCAAATTTGAAGTCGCTACCTGTACCGTGAGTCTCTGGGCCGACGTCTTCTGTCAGGTTCTGTGGTAAAAATGAAACACCCACAATCACTCTTTCTCTCTATTACTCAAACAACATTCCACAGAAAAGTAACAGCTATTAGCATCGCACCATAAGAAAAAAAGTAAGCATGTGTGTGATGTAGGTGGCTGATCGTCTTATTTTCTTGTAACCTTTAGAGATGCTGCTTGTGTTCTTCTCAGAGAGGAGAGTTCTGGAAATAAGCTAATGTAGAGCAAAATTCTGTGTGAATCAGGGTTATGAGGTAGTTATTTAAGTAAATGACTTGATCAAAGGTTAATTTGCAGTATGCAATAATGCTACTGAGTGTCCTAACCTCATATATAGCCAAACACTACCATGCCAAAACGCTGATCTACCAAGAAAATCAACACCGGTCAGTACAGCACTGTCAGCTTTTGCATTATCTCAATATAGGAACAAACCAGGTAAGAAAAAAAAACAGGTAATACAGATTTATGGCCTGATCTAATAATATTTACACAACAATGTCAGCTGCAGTTGCAATATTCGGCATGCAGTTTTATTATATATACATATACACACACACACACACACACACATATATATATATGGGTAGTTGATGTATCAGTGTGTCCTATGGTGTGACCGATTTTTTTTTTTTTTTTTTTAAATCAAGCTATTTGTACGTTTTTGTATTTCATAAATATTTTACATCATGACTATGCTATTGTACCAAATGTAGTGCTTATATATCTAAAAATCTGCATCCAGGCACTATTCAAATATTAAGGTTTTCTCTTTTTGAAACTATTTTAAACTGTTTGAAAACAGTTTGAAGGCTGACAAATTAGACAAATGTCCAAGTGCTTTTCAATTGTAATCATAATCACAAACCTTTGTTCACTGGATTCAACTATAGCAAATAATAAATTCGGTATTTCAGAGAGTTTGATGCATGTGTTTTCTAATTGCTTCACTTAATAACCAATCAATCTTGATACACTGGTTGCTGTACTTCAATAAGGACCTTAAAAGCAAGCATGTTTTGAATAAAGCGGAATACTTTGATTTTAGGTTGGTTTATTGGCCTAGCTGCCAGAATCACACTGAAACAAACTATAATCTAGTGCTGAAAACGTGCACAAATCCCACCTGTATAAATGCTTTTGGTTTAAATTATTTAAAGCCATGAATGTTAAATCTGGCAATAAACCTGATGGGTGTTTAAGTACATGCAAACCGAGTCCATATTTACCAGCCTGTGCAGGGTGTGGTAGATCTTGTGGATACTGGCCAGTGTGGACAAATGAGAGTTCAGCTGGAAATCTATGAGGAACATATAAAAATAAACATCTGTTACTCCTGGCAGTTATGTACAAGCATCTGGGCTGTACATGGGTTTCTGTGTCTTGCTTGTTGTGGTGTGTGTATATGTTTACACAGTGTATACGTTGAAATTAATGAAGACATGGGAAAGAAGCATCTGCTCCAGTCAGCCTGTAAAATGACAGGGAAATATGACTCTGAAGTGTTTCTAATAGGCTAATGCATACAGTATGCATTTAACTGCTCTAGTGTCTTCATTATAAATATAGCCGGCTACCAACACTGTCATCCATAATCTTTATATTATCAAGTAAATAAATGCCAGTGTGGAGGCCAGATTTCTCTAGTATGTTAATGTCAGGTTCTAGCGAATTTGGGAAAAAAGATTTAGGATTGGATATATTTAAGAATAAATATGCACAGAGAGCCAAGTACAGATTGAAACAGGCTTACAAGGATATGCTTGAAACCATTTGGACAAAAGGTACACTGCAATATTCTATAAACTTGTAACCTAACACTTCAGAAGACGCATTAATTAAATGTATGTGATAATGCGATGCAATTAAATTGTTTTCGAAGAAAGTCAGTAATGCCAGCTCTCTTTCTCTCTGCATTTTATCTTTAGATCCACAGTTTTTCGTTCAGGGTACTCTTCAAGATGATGCAGCCTAAATATAAAAAAAACTATATTTATATATGAATAGATGTGCATTGTGAATAGGCATCTTTTTAAAGATCCACTATACCCCAGTGTCTAAGAATTGTCCTCATGTAGTGCAATGGAAAGAAATATAATATTCTAAAGCATAAAGAAGCTTTTTGAAGTGCATGGATCTTATTCTCATTCGTTATAATGTAATTATTAACATAGCAAAAGTGGATCAGACACCAGTGATATCTTGTATACTGTAAATGCTTACTGCTTATATTTGATGTAACCTTTATTTCATTAATTTACTTGTTTGTACGTTTGTTTTCAACTAATGAATGTAACAAATTAATAAACAATCAATTATTTTGTATTTGTTAGGCTGTTTTTGATTTAGTCGAAATGGAAAAACCTAATTAAATACAATGTTAGAGTTTCTAGAGGAAAGCCCGACGTAGCAATGTGAAAACAGACATACGCATTTGATTCATTTTGCACACATTATAAACTTCCACGTTTTCGTTATTCAGAACTAGAAAATTACGTATAGGTGCAGGCCTTTCTGTACAAGCGCTGTGCGTGCAGACAAGCCCCTGAAACGACATCAAATTCAGAGTTGATGAAGGATATCCAGTTTAAACATAGTCCGGTACATAATCCAGGACCTTATTAAAGCAAACTCGGCATAAAATGAGACTATTTGTGAACGTGTGACGCAGTTGTCAGGAATGCCAGTGGATATGAAATACCCCAAACATATAAGAAACAGTATTACACGAATTCACACCGACATATTTCAAGCATTCACATCTCTATAATTGACTGCAGTTGAAATGAGGATTTTCTGCCACATAGTTCACATATGAGCGCATACACGCACAACTTGCAACGACTTTACAAAGTATCTGGAGAGTCTGTGGACTTCTGGGGAATGTAGTCTAACGGCAAACAACGTCTGCGTTTGCCAATGAAATGGTTTGGCTGAATAAACTTCATTTCCCAGAATTCCTCAAATCATAATTTCAATCGGTACTCTCCCCAACTGATGAATGCGACCCAAATGCTGCAAAAAACATTTTCTATCTTTGATCAAAGACATTTCTTTCACAACGATATGCAGTTGATGTTTCAGAGGGACTTACAGTAATGCGCCAGATCATACTCGACGTGTTTGCAAGCACTAATTTTTTACACAACTGCGTCACAATTTTCACCCCCTGTCATTTTTCCGCAGTTTTCTCGAAAAAACCGAACCCTTTAGCTCTACAAAACGGTCTTATACTTTCTTTTCGGTTGCTTTGCACTGCTCACTCGAGTTGTGAGGAGATGGATCCCTTAAGGTTATTTGGGTATTAAAGGTAATTAGTGTGCAAGTGTATTGTGTAAATAGGATCAGATACCGTGCTCGGATTGCTGTATATACTCAAGCAAAGAAGGCTAAAATGCAGCGTTATTCCTTGCAAGGTCGTTGTCGCTTGCAAGCGCCTAAGACATCGGAGTAAAAACACAAAGAGAGCAGCTAGCAAGCTCAGAGTCAATCTGATGATTTGTATGCTCGGGTAACGGCTACTTTACTCACAAAATGCGTCAATACAGCGAATCATACATCTTAAAAGAAGTCACGGCGACTTGTCAGGGTGCAGCAAGTTCGCAATTGCCATCACAGGTCGACAGAATACGAATAGCAGTGAAAACGTACTATTGTACTTACTTGACGCATCTGAGTGCATTTTTATGAAACACACAACTGTATTTGTGTGAGTCTGCAGACCGGCCAGTGGGCGGGACATGTCAATATTATACATGCCCACAAATTATTTAGATGGACAACATTTTCAGTCGCCACGCCCACTCGTGTCAATGATTGGTCGAGAGGAGTGTCAAATACATTGCGCAAGTAACACTGTGTACCTCCCGCCTCTAAACCTACGTGATTGGCTGAAACGCTTCAATAGTCCATCCTCTCGAAGCACGTGATTGGCTGAGAAGTATGTCTACACCCATCAGTTGCGATAGTTTCCTCGTGCATAGCAGAAAGCCAGCCCACGATGACACGCTATTGGCTCAGTTGTGCACCAACACAGAGCCCACTTGGGTTAACAAAACAATGGTGAGAGAATACAGTGAAAAACATTACTGAACGACGTTGCTTTTGCTTGTTTCTGCGCTACTGTCATCTAAGCATTTCTTTTAAAAGTTGCAAAAGTAAATGAAAAACATCGCATTGAGCAGGAACCCTATAGGAGCCACAATTATGTTAGTCATTGTGATTAAAGGGGTTGTTCACACCCAAAGATCATCATCACTTGTTTCTAATGTTGTTTAGAACTAGAATTTATCTTTTGACCATAAAAGATTATGTTGCTTCAGTCGTAGCTATACAGGCAAATGTTGAATCATCTGTGTATGTTATAAGCAGGGTATTTCAGTTAGTGTTATAGTCTCTGATCAATATAAAACCTTTATACTGAGACTGATGTAATAATATTTATTTTGTGAGATTAATAGTTCTTTCTTCAAACCATTATTTATCCTACATTTACAAGTGTTGAACCATCATCAGTTATGCTTTTTGGAATGTACTGAAGATGTGAATTTTCACCCTTTAACATAATTTGAATTGTGTAATTATGTATAGGTCGACATGCAAGTTGAGCGTGAATATATAAACTGCATTTTAGAATGTTTTTTGAAAACAGCTTAGTATTTCTGAGCTACTGTTTTTACTCCTATTACTATATACAGCAATCAACATTTGGATCAAAACCTTTCAATAAAGTTGTCCTAAAACCTAAAAGCAATATGCAAGAAAAAATTCTTATCTTAGGACAACTTTGATCATTTGATCCACTTCAAATGTTGGCTACTATATATGTATAAGTGGAAGAAATTACTTTTTTTGGTAACAAGTACAAGGAAGCCACCAGAGTTGTTTAATTGTTTGTCACGGAAAGTTTACCAGAAAGTGGTTTTTACTATAGGCCTAAAGGACAGTCTCTCACTGGGTGTCAGGTTCTGGCCAGTTTAACCACTGGCAAATAATGGCATTCTTGTAGCCTACTTTAATAAATGTCTACTATTATATATATTTAGGGTTCCAAATAAAAATATATAATTCCCTAAGATATATGCCCTAAACAGGGATACATGTTTATCTTGGCACCCTCTAGCACAGATAGCCCATACAAAGAGAACCTTTCTGTAAACAGTTCTTAAAAGAAACTTTTTTACATAGTGTAAAGAACATTTTATTAATATGAAGAACCTTTTCCCTTATAAAGACTCTTTTGTGCAGTGTGCAGTGGTTTCCATGGACCTTAGGGTAGATGCTATTGTGAATTTTAACAGTAAAATATAGAAATAATATTGTCATACTAACAACAGAATGTAAATCATGGAAGCAGTTAATGTACTGAGTATTGTGCTATATTGGTTGGGGCCTGAATGACTGAGCGTGAACTGTGCAGTTCTCATGACCTGAGATTGGAAGGTTCCATTACCTAAGAGCCAGGTGCAAACCACCGAGGTCACCCGAAATTATGAAATCATCCCCGAACAAAGGGAAGCATTATATTCTTGGCAAAGAGTGCAACTTCTCGGCAGCCCCTACGAAGTGGTGCTCAGGGAGGGCGACAAGATAAAGATGGTCAGCCAATCAGGTATAATAAACAAAATATAGACAAGCAAAGATAAGGATGGTTAACAAATCAGGCATTAAAACCAAAAATAGAATAAAAGATAATGGTAGCTGACCAATCAGCACAATGGGAAGGTAGTTTGTTTTCGGTATGTTTTTAAGCAATTCACTGAACCTTCTGACACCCTCAAGCAGCATTTACAGCCTTGTGCTCATTCCTGTCAGAAATTATATATTGTCCTATCTTGACTGTTCCAACAAAAACTTAAACTATGGTTTTGTACGGCATCTGCACTCACCAGCCACTTTATTAGGCACACTTGTCCAACTGCTCGTTGACGCAAATTACTGATCATCCAATCACAAGGTGGCAACTCAATGCATTTAGGCATGTTGGCATGGTCAAGACGAACCGCTGCAGTTCAAACCGAGCTTCAGAATGGGGAAGAAAGGTGATTTAAGTGACTTTGAACG
>JAUMHE010000075.1:9529743-9544325 GCA_032359235.1 Enteromius mattozi
TTTGTTAATAAAAGTATTAATTTCTTTCAAAGAAGAAAGAATAAAAATGTACTGATCCCAAACTTTTGAACAGTAGTGAAACAGTAATAATATTTCACAATATTACAGTTTTTTCTGGATTTTTAATCTAATAAATTCAGCCTTGATGAGCACCAGAAACATCTTTAAAAACCATTAATTATCTTACTGATCCCAAATTTTTAAACGGTAGTGTATGTGAAAAAACCCCCCCACACACATACAGAAGGATATACAGACAGATAGATAGAGCAATTTTATTTATAAATAAAATATATTTGAAAGAAATTCTGTGTGCACTGTTCTTACTCTGAAGGCATGTGATGCAGACGTCCCTGACGTAGCGCCTCTCCCAGCGGGGAGTTTTCCAGTTTTCTAAACTTTTCTTCACAGACCCTCATGTAAGACATTTTCCCAGTAACGTATCCAAACATGCCAGCAACTGCATAATAATATTCAAAGGGTACTTAGGAAGATGTAGCTTTTAGATATCCCTTATCATATATCCTTGGTTTGAGGTGGGTTTTATAAAATTTGTGCCGTCTCTTGTTCTTGATACTTACACACAACTTTGGGAAGAGAGCCAAATCGGGGTGATGGAGTAAGGATTCCTACGGATAAATAATAACAATATAAGATTTTACATTTTTGAAAAATGAGTTTATTGTCCTTTTATGTTTAAATAGTTTTATAGATAAAATCTAACCCCATAAACTTGCTCAGAATACAAATGAAGAGCATGTACAGTTGCGTTTCGTTTGACCATTTTTGATCTTTCAGGTGTCATTAAAAACATCATTTTTGATTCAGAGATGAATGAATGTTGTATGGTTTTGGAACCACAATCTCTTCTCTTCCTCTATTCCTTACTTTTATAATCATTTGTAAGTACCAGGTAATGCTTTCTAAAAAATTACTTTCCAGAGCTAATTAGAGTAATTTGGGGGGAACTAATATAAGAAGATCGGTTAACTTAAGATTTAAGTCTTTTAAATGACTTTTTCCATTTTTAATATTCCCTGATAAATCTAGGCTTTCCATAAAAACTTGAAATAGAGGATGTGAACGTACCTCTTGATACCATCACCTGAGTGACTGCAACTGCAATGGCAGAAAACGGCAAGGCTGCAAATAACAAAAGAGCTAACATTCAAAAAATGTCTTTCAGAAGTTTTCTTCTTATCAGAAGCATCCTAAGACTATAACTTGCAAAGTAAATTTGAGGAGGAATAAAAGGACCCACTGCCAATAAATCATGACAGGCTCCATCACAAAAGTAGAGCACTACTCACATCTGTACCAGAAGCTTTCTGAATTGCACTCTCTGAAGACACGCCTCTCTTCTTCATTGGGAATATACGAGGCATTAAAAGGACCCTGTGGAGACAAAACTACGCTTGAGGAAACTTTCTGGAAGTTCCCCATCAGTGATCTATTTATCCTGTAAACAGAAAACCGCACACGCGCTTTGCTTTTGAAGTACTTCTGCATGAGATAGAGCAGTAAGGGACAGGATATGTGGTTTATAAACAACGTCAGGTGAATTTACTGCCTACCTTACTGGACCCATGTGGGACTTGAGCAGCCGGAGTGAATCCAGACGAAGCTTGCGACATGATTGATTCAAGAAGCAACGCGCGATTATACAAACAATAATGTTTTTGTAGTAGCCATGGGATTACGAGTCAACAAGTCCAAAGACACACTTTATTACATGACCTCCAGTCGACTCTTATCAGCAAACAACACTAACCCGGAAGTTCAGGAGTTAAGCCGGAAACACCAAATAAAAGTCCCACGACAACTCAAAAATATGTAAAAATACATCTTATAAGAAAATGTAGCCTTACTGTAAATTGCAGACACACACATACAACAAAACAAAATATAACCAACTGTAATATCCGATTTGTTTTTGAACAAATGAAAATTTTTCTTTACCCGTTGAAATTAATTTGACTGTATATGTGAACAGTTTAAACATACCATTTTATAATTCGTAGTCTAATATGTAATACTAGCACATCAGTTCAACTGCATACATTTGAATATTCTTATAAATAAGAGAAAAATAGTCTAAAATTTAAAGCGTTCAGATAAACATGTACACGATACGCATTAACTCATTTACAGCAATTACTATTAAGCTTTAAATATACAAAAAATATAAAAGTATAGTCTGAACTGAACTGTAACCAGATTAGATTATAGAGAAAGCAACCAGATAATATAGAATTGATTGTGAAAACAACATTCACAGTTTAGGGAAATTTAGATAATCTTGTGTCAATGGGAGTATTAATCACTTTTAGTGTTACGTCAATAGCCATTTAATAGCCTCATCTATCGATCGACCTCGCAACGAAAAACTAATCCTCATAAACAACGAACAATTAAGAGGTATGAACTAAAAGTATTGATTTTTGCTTACGCAGTAATTTATACGAGCGTGCATTTTAACAAACCGAAGGAATTATCACTCAATCGCGTCCTTTCAGTCAATCCAGTAGCAGTGTGTGTTGATTGATAGCTCAATCAGCCAATAGAACGGTCCGTTTGCGAGCGCGGGGCGGGGCTTAGCTCCGCAATCTTGACACCGCGACTCTCCTATCAGAAGAGCGGATTGTCAAAGCCGTTAGCCAGCGCTGCTCCAATCTGATGGACAGGGAGGTGGGCACGTTGTCATTCGTCGAGTTTTTAGGTGTTTTGCGAGAAAACACCGATAAGATTAGCTGTAAGATCGAACGATAGAGGTCGACGGATGTGAAATGTTGTTTTTGTAAACCTCGAGTCGGTCTCGTCATCTTTTGGAGAGAAGAGCCATCGGGTTTTCAGAGCTAGCAGGCTAACTGACGAGGAAAAGCGCAGCTGCTCTAAAAAAAGGTAAGAAGGGCCGAAATCTGTTTGATTAACCTCAAATACCCAACGTCTAATGTAAGACCGAGAGAGCCAGCTCTCACATCTAACGCTCATCGGTTGTCCTATCAGATGTACTTTCCTTCGCAGGATATTATCAGTTGGTAGTCAAGTTATGTTGTGCTGACCTGCGTTTGAAGCGAAGATGAGTGCAGTCAGTAGCCTAGTTTCCATCCAGTTTTTACGCTGTTTTGTTATCGACAAAGAGAATTTGCGTAAAAAAAAGTATTTGCGAAATTTGCTGTATCCTGCCTGTTTTCATCCAGCTGGCCTTTTTTTATTTATTATTATTATTATTGTTATTATTATTAGAACCACAACAAAGTTAGGGTTAGTGTTAAATATATTTATACAATTATATCAAGACATCCAAATAAATATAATTACAAAAGAAGAAAATGTTTACAAAGTTTATTGCACAAATATATATTATTATTTGAACAGTTATACAGATAATGACAGTAAACCTACAAAAAAAAGAAAGTGAGGTCACTTTTCAATTAAGTTCCACTCTTTAGTAAACACAATTGTATCTTTACATTTTTTACTATCTATAAGTTGAAGGGAATCCATGTGTGATTGTACATCAACCATAAAAACCTTTAAACAAGGTTTAGAATTATTTCTTCTTCTTTTATGGATATGAAGCTTACCAAATAAAATCATACATATATTAACAGATATCATTTTTGATTCAAAATAAAATAAAACATCTTTTGAATTCCAATCATAATTATAACCCGTTTTCTCTTGGACATACAATGACAAGTCTCCCCAAAACTTTTTTTTTTATTTTATGAATGGTAGCATTCATAAAAGAGGTGTACCAATTTTTCTGGCTGATCTTGACAAAAGGTGCATTTTTGTTCATCAATATCCATACATTTTGACAAAGAATAATTACTCATATAGATGTTATGAAGGATTTTGTAGTTCTGAAATGTAGTTCTCTAAGTTTGTTTCTCATCATATCTGTGAAGCAGATATTCCAGAAAGATTTCCCTCTAGGCTTTAGAGATCTATTTTTATAAAACAATTGTCTAATAAATTTATTTGTACACTTTTTGCTATTAATATCAACACCATTTAGACAAAGTGCAGGTTCAGATTGACAGATGTTATATGACAACATATGACTTCTCATCAACATCAGTAAACCTGTGAGGATTTCATTACATAATTATATTCTTTATATTTAATAGGAAATAACCAGTTGTTCATAAATAAATTCGTAAGAGAGCAAAATAGCTGATTGGTTTAAAATATCAGATAAAAAAAAAAAACCTTTATCCACCCATCTTTGTAGATAAAGTGATTTCCGGTTAACTGTAATGTAAGCATTATTCCACAGGATTACATTATGTGGGGAAAAGTTGTGTACATAACATAACTTCCAAGCCTTAAGAGCTTGTTGATGATATAATAATAAAAATCAAAAAAATCAAAAAGTTCAAATCCTCCTTCATTTCTAGGCCCTTGAAGAATTTCCTTTCTTAAATAATGATGTTTGTTTTTCCAAACAAATTGTTTTAACAAATCATTAATTTTCAATCTTGGGCAAAAAGAGATAATGCTGGTTAAATAAATCTAAATGTAAATTAATAATAATTAATAATAAAAAAATTTAATTGGGAAATTGCACAAAAGTTTTTCACTTGAATCATAAAGGCACATTATTTCACGTTTATTAACATTTAACCTTAATCCAGAAGCACCAGAAAAATCATTTACTAATTGCTAAGATGCTTTGGGAAAATCTAGAAAAACCATTAAAGATCTAATTCCACCAAATTTGAATAATCGAACAAATCTAAAATTAGTCTAATGTTCTAATATTCCCACTTATGTGTCGACCAGCCATAAACCCCGTTTGACACTTACTAATGATTTCGTTTAGAGATAATAGTTTATAATCTACATTCAACAATGTTATAGGACGCCAGTTATCTAAGCTCAAAAGATCTTTATCAGGCTTGGGCAATAAGGATATTAATCCTTGTTTCATAGAAGTTGATATTTCATTCGTTTCACTACACTCCTTATACATCTCAAATAAAGGATTTTCAATTACGTCCCAGAAACAAACATAAAACTCCACTGAAAGACCATCTGTACCTGGCGACTTATTTTTTTTCATTGAATGGATAGCTGTGACCATCTCATCTGTCCTTAGTTCTTCATCACAAAGGTCTTTAAATTGAGCTGAGATACGTGAGACAAATAGCTTAACTGATTTTAAATACAGATTTATATAATTGAGTATAGAAGGATTCTACATAATTTGAAATTAGTTTTGGATTTGAAGTAAGTCATCAATTTTGAGAGAGGAGATCAATTGTTTTTTGTAGTTTGTTTTTCTAGTGAAAAAAATAGCTCGTAATTTTTTCTCCTTTTTTTAACTGTTAGCTTTTGAACGAATAAATGCGCCTTTTGCTGTATTAATAAATATTTGATCAATTTGAGTTTTAATAGTCTCAAGTTTAACTTTTTCATCTTCTGTAAGGTGTTTTTTTTTTTGTCTAATGTCTAATTCTTTCATAAGTGCCTGTTCCTTTTTCAAACTATTATTTTTTTTGCTTGTTTACTAAAATGAATGACTGCATGACTGTCTAACTTTAAACTTGAATAACTCCCATTTCTCAATATATGTCATTTGCTTATTTCTGAAAATTTGTTTTGCTGTTTCTCAGACCTGATTAACAAAACTCACATTCCTAAGCAAATTATTATTTAGCTTCCAATACCCTCTTAAAGAATTATTTTTAATTTTACAACCGGAAAGTGCCAAAACAACCATTATGATCTGAAAGAGGTGCATAGGAATATACAACTTCTGTGACATATTGGACGCAATCAGTGCTGACCAACCATAGGTCAATCCTTGAATGTAAGGATCTAGAGGAATTACTCCAAGAGTAACATTTTTCTCCAAATATGTCAAATATGTCCAAATATCCACAATAGACAACTGGGAAGACAAAAGGGTAGTAAATTTAAACTTTGAAGAGGTTGAGGTATGTGGAGGAAAGCGATCTAAAAAGTCATCTGAAGCATCATTAAAGTCCCCACCCATTATCAAAAGGGCACCTTGATATTTCTTCATTAATACTTATATAGAGTGGGTGACCTCTGTGGACATATTCTTGGCTTGAATAGAAGAATTGTGTCTGTAAACATTACCTAAAATAAAAACAGAATTATCAAACTTAACAACTGTAAATAATCTCCCTTCTGTTGAACTAAGCGATTCTTGAACATCACCTTTAAACCTGTTTAAAAGAATAGCGACACCTGCCGAATGGTGAGAGGCATGACAACAAAAGATTTGGTCACCCCACTGAGAACTGAGTTCTGGGCGATTTGTTGTTCCATGGATGTGGACACAACCGTTCAGGTCACCATCTCCAATTAGCCTTTTACCGATTAAAATGGTGTGTGTGATGACGTCATCCTAAAAATCACACCACGAGCAGAGCTTGTGCAAACAGAGAAAAACATAAGCTATAAAAGAAAAAAAAGCCCATATGCCAAATATGTTTTTTTTTGTAAATAAATAATAAATTAACAAAATCAAAGAAAACAAACACTGTTAGCAGCTTATATGCAAAATTTAAGTTAATTTTTGTGATGCACTCTTTAATCCAATTATTCAAAAGTACTGTTTTTATTGTGAATGTACACACTACACAAATAAAATACATTTTTAGAATAGTTTCATATAATGTCTTATTCTTGAACGAGTATAGTAAGCTGTTTCCACTTTTATAAGGGGGAAATATTTATAAGGGGCTAATATTTTATATATAGTAAAAAGATGAGTTACCTTTCAAACACAAACCTTTCAACATCTTAATTTGATGTTTCTTTTTAATACTTTTGAAAGTTAAAGTTTATTAAGCTTAATTTTGTTCAGGATATAGTTGTTGAGTTAATAGTTTAATGTGTACCTGTGTGCGGCGCCGGCAGGATCACTTGATTTTTTTTTTTCCCCTCATAAAAGTGGAAATGGCTTACTATACTTGTTCAAGAGTAAGACATTATTTGATATTATTCTAAATATTTATTTTGTTTGTGTACATTCACAGGTCACTATGTGACTTTCATAGAGTTTTGTGGGCTAACATGAGCCAACATTGCGTGTAACAAATCAGAAAAATTGGAGAAATTGTCTTTTGGGCAACATGTATGGAAGCTGGGTTGACTGACTGAAATTGTAGTTTGGTGGAAATATCAGTCATAATATAAAGATCTGCGGTGTTAGTAACAGGATGCTGCTAGGCTGAGTTTAAAACCCCCAAAGTCGTGTTCATAAACAACTCTTTATTTTGTTTGAAAGCACCAAATTACTTAAAATTGCGTTTTTAATTTGCTTTTTATTTCATTTTCGCTAAGTGGAAATTTTAATAAAACCTGTTAATTCTGGAGGTTTAAATCTAAAAGCATGGTTTTGTTTAAATCCAGACCATTTATCTTTTTAATCTGATAAAATCTGTCACTTGAAAGGCTCATTGATGTTTATTGCTTGTCCTATGCAAACATGTGCATGAGTCATAAATGATGTTAACAGCTCTAGTGTCCCAGCCAGCCTCTCAGCATTTGGTGAGAGAGAGCAGCTTGTTCAGCAGTGAGCAGAGAAGAGAGGAGTGTGAACTCTTCCTGCTTACTGCTCAACATGCTGCTCTGAGTGTCATGACAGCAGTGTGTCTCTTGTAAACAGTAGTGGGGTTTTTTGGGGAGACAGATGCATGGGATTGTTGCATTGGATTTAAATGCTTAGGAACTACTTCTTTTAATTAATGCTCCTAAATGTAGACGTAAACAGATATAAAGCATGCTATTTTCATCTAAAGTCTTTGTTTCAAATGAAATCCTATGTTAAATAACCTTATATATGATGCGATTGCATTGTCAGTAACAATAGCAGTGACGTTTCATGATTATTGATGCCAGTTTGCAATGTTGTAGCTGTCAAATTCTGTAATTGTAATTAATAATACATTAATATTTAAGAGCCTAAGGCCAGCAAATGTTTAAAAAAGAAATGTTTGCTCTTATTCCATTATGGTGTTAAAGTAAATATTTTCATATTGTTACAAAAAAAACAGGCTAAAAGCTGTTCTTTTATAGTTTCTATTTTAAAAAGAATCCTGAAAAGAAATGCATCACTGTTTCTACAAAAAAATAATTTTCACGAGCAAATCAGCATTTTAGAATGGTTTCTGAAGGATCATGTGACATTGATGACTGGAGTATTTGCACCTGAAAAGTCAGTTTTGCATCAGAGAAATTAATTCCAGTTTAAAATAAACTAAAATAGAAAACATTTGTTTATGATTATTAGAAATGTTATAATATTATACAGTTTTTACTATATTTTTGATTTAATAAATGGTCACCATAAGAGACTTCATCTAAGACAAATCTGATATGAGTAATATATTGTTCTCCCTGACATCATGCAATTATCCCTTATACTACACAGTGATATCACAAGTATACTGTGCCATTTGCATTGATAACCTAGTAAATTACCTTGTTTAAGATGTGTTCTCAGTAATTGCTTCTTTGCTGGAACTAATGCTCCTTGTTAATTAGTCCCACATAAATGAAAGAGATATACAGTGCAATATAGTCGTCATCCCGTGGGATCATTTTGTCATTTAAGAGGGAGGGGAAAGGGATGAATTGGTTTGCTCCTCCGTCCTAAATTTTAATCTAAATGTGCCTGAGGTTGCAGTGTTTTTACACCCTCTTGAACACCCTCTTATTCTTTAATACATTATTAAGGGCATAATAACAACAGCTGCAATCAGAAAATATGTTATCGGCTACTTTACATTACAGTCATGTTTTGCATGTTTGCATGGAATGTGAATTATTCTTCACTTCTTTTTCTCGTGAGAACCTTGTTTTTTAATACTTCTGTCATGAAAGAATGAAACAAGAAACAGTGAGAGCTTTTGATTTGAGTCATCCGTTGTTTGGTACAGTATAAAGGGTCTTAAAAGAGTGGGCCCAGATAGTCTGGTGTAGGTGGCAAATTAATGCACATGTGGGCATTTTGGAATTAGGCCTTACAGAGCTGGATTTTTTACCACAAATGAAAGAGGCATTTTAATGGCCTATCTTTTTTTCCCCAGAAGGAATGAAGTAATCAGACATCGTTTTGCCCCTGGCCTCTTGTGCCCTTCAGGGGTGTTGCATAATTGCATTTGGTAAGTGAACTGCACAGAGTTGTGTATTCGGCCATCCGACGAACTTTGCAGATGACCGTCATGACCATATTTTCCATACGCCTACTGTGCTTAGGGCTCGCAGTTGTGACACCGCAAATCTGCCCTCAGCTGTCCCACAGAGATTGCCAAGAAAATTAACACTGCGTTCTTCGAGATAAAAGACACTGTTATAGTACGACAAATGACATGATGGTTGTTCCAAAAAATGTAATCTGGGATGATTCCCAGGAATTCATAGATGGACATAGGAATGCACATAGGCATGTGCCATCAACAGAGTTTAATTTGCATAATTAACCTGACGTCAGCGCTATAATATATTTGTTACTGGTCATGTATGTCAAAAGCCAGGGATTTGAAAAATAATTTGTTAATTCTCAGCAAAGGCGGTAAACATTTTTTTTTGTTCTGGTTCTAGATGTCTCCTTTCCTAAAGGGAACTAGTTAGAACGAATAAACAGAATTAATGTTATTTATGTGTTTTAACTCTGTTTATTATTTTATTATTATTGTCTGCAAAACAAAACAGCCAAAACTTGCAACGTTAAAAAAATAATTTGACAAAATGAAAAAAAAACGATGAATGATTATGGACAAGAAACCCTGTAAACGAAGCAGCTGCACTACTTTCTAATTTAAAATGATTTAAATAACTATTCAGATTTTTGTTTTCACAGTGGTTTTTATTACAGCCCCAAATACTTTAATATTTAGTCCCAATATAGGCAATTTATTTATTGAATTGTTTATTATTGTCACATTATTATTCATTATTCATTAATCTTAGGTAATTCAAACATTTAATAACACATTTTTAAAATAAAAAAAAAGTAATTAAACTGTTATAAACTTTTTTTTTTATTATGAACTCCAGCTAACATAAACAAAGTTGTTATTTTTAAGAAAGATTAATAACTTCTGTAGCAAATGTAGCTTTGTTCATTGATAATGTTAATGAATTAACTAAAGTTAACTATTGATATCTTGCTGTAAAGTGATACCAATTGGTCTTTTTTGCACTTTAATCTGTGTAAAATGAACTTTATACATTTTTGTGCATTGATTTATTGTATTTAAATGTTCATATATTTTTGTTATAAGAAAAAAGGTGCAACTAAATTTAAATATCGCGATAATAGCGTGACAAAAGCATTAGCAATTAATCGCAACATGAAAATTTGATACCGTTATATGCTGAAGTTTGCATTGGGTGCTTTTGTGAAGTACTGCAGTAGGGGAAACTCTGTCAGTGCACACAGGGAACAGAGTGCATTATTAATGTCCAAGCTGCGGGTTCTGTCCGACCCTGACCAATCATCTTCCTCTCTGCCCAACAGAGTGGCATTTCCCCCGTATAATTCATCCTTGTGGCTCATCTTCTGATCTCATGCATGCTTGCATGATCTCTGCCGTCTGGTTCTCTCTTCATAGTTAAGACAAGGACAAGGGATTACTCTCACTAATATCAGCATATGAGAGAGAGGGAGATTTACAGAGGACAGATAAAAGCACAGTTTCTCTCCCTAATGCAGTCAGCAGCTGCTGCCAACCTATAATCTGTCTGTCACTCTACATGATTTTTGTTTTTGTGTTGTTAATCATAAAAGATCTTACACAACTCCCTGGGTAAAAGCAAAGTCATAGCTGGAGTCTAATTTAGAGATACTAAATGTTTAATCTTGGTATAGTTTCAGGGTTGAAGGTCAGACTGATAACCTAGTTGGCTGGTTTATTTCTTCTTCCAGCTTGGCCTTAGCAACATAGCATTTTATTTGCATGTGTGAGTCTGAACATAGGTCTATAAAGGTTTCTTATCAGGTCTTACGGGAAGCATGAGTTTACTGTTTTATGATCTATGGAGTTCATTTGCATTGTCATTGAAGGTGTTGTTATGTTAAAGCTTATTTCTGCATCTATTGATGAATTGGGTCTATTGATGAATTTGAGAAACGCATCTTAAAGCAAATTATTTTTCCCCCTTGAATTTCCCTGATGTGGTATGGTAACCATTTAACCGATGGCTTAGTCTGAGTAAAATGTCTGTGCTGACAGAGCTGTGACACACTGTAATGTATTGTACTATTGATTTGAGACAATGTTATGGGATGCACATATCTGCCTCTCTGTATATCCGTCATTCTATTGATCATTCTATTAACTTTCTGGCTAAATATGTAAGTAAAATGCGAAAACATGTTAACGTAGTACATTTAATTATATATTAAATTTGCTTTAAATTTTAAAATGAAGATAATTTAATTATAATTTTAAGGGTGCAGAATGTAATTTTGACAGCTAATGGCTGAAATGGTGTGGTCCAAATTAAAAATATTGTTTCTCCCTGCTCCCTTCACCTCAAACTTGAAGACACACAACAGGAACAACTCCAACTGCAAATGAAAGGCGATGAGCCTATACCTATTTAAACTTGTAATTTGTTATTTTCTATTGAGCATATAGCATGTTGTAATTGAATCAACCTTTTACAAACTATTTAAATGCAAGGAAAAGAGGGAAAACTCTAACAAACTCCCAACGGTGATACTGGTATTACTGTTGTTGTCACACATCGATTAACCAGTGGGTCAATTTCCTCACCATCACAACTCTAGGACTTTTTAGATCAGGTCTGATCTCTGGCAAAATATTATTGGGTAAATTGTCAGTGGGTGAAATCAAACAGCCCAAAACAAAGAGATGCACATGATCATCGCGTTCGATATATAGCCCCAACCCTAATATTGAACTTAGCATGTTTCCTAAATGTCTGCAAATGTATCATGGTGTTTTAATGCTTTAGTGCAGTCCAAAAAATTACGTACAACACCTTTAATAAATGGTGATAATAAAGATAAAAGTAATATATAAAAATATTACTGTTTCCTGCATTCCAAAACAAAGAAAATGCCAATAATTTAGCTGTCTGATCTCACACTGATGTCACACCTCTTTGTCAGTGTGTGTCTTAATCAACACTTCCTCATCTGTCACCTCTTTGGAAACAGATAGACCTGTTTTTTTTTTTTGTCAGACCCTGCTCTTCCCCATTCTTGTGCGTGTATGGACGGGAGTTTGACATAGAGATTTCCCCTCTAGGCAGTGATCTGCTGTCCAGATCAGTCAGTGGGACTCTCTATTCCACCACACGCTGTCACCATTGGAATTTGCATGGCCCTATCTCACCTTCTCTCAGACCCTTGCAGTTAACCACTGTGCTTTTGCTTCTTTACGTTTTGTATGTGAATATGAAACACATTGATTCGCTTCATTGGTGTCCTGTCCCAAATTAAGTACTTGCAGTCTTTCAGTGGCTGCTATATGTGTGTCCACAAAGTTTTTGCTTTCAGTTTTCAGTTAGGTTCTTACAAGCCATTGTGGCTTTATGGCAGACTACTACCCAGCAGCCTATGCGTCACTGTGTCATCAAAGTGTGGTCTTGGAAGGGAACTGAACAGGCTTAGAGTTGCATTTATGAAATGTAGGCTTTACCTTCCAAGCATAAGCGTGTGTGTGTGTATATATAGTGATTGTGTGTGTCAGCCAAGTCTTGCTTTCAAATCAATATTTTAAGTGGCCAAAGTAGTTAAAAAGTGTGGACTGAATACACTTCTTTTTTTAGGTGTTCCTTCATTGTTGTTCTGTTGTGTGTGTGTGTGTGTGTGTTATTTTCTTCAGTTTAACTTGACTCTGGACAGTCTGTCTTTCCTCTGTTACTGCTTGGCTTCAGGCTCTGGCCCTTGGCCTTGCCAAAGAAAACAAGCCCCTCCTTGTCCTGGGAAAGTAGCTCTTTGTGTCTGTGTGTTCCATTGGGTTTATCACTCGTAAAGACTGTGTTGTAAAATTGTAAAAATTGTAAGTGGAAATGTAAGTGAAAGACATGAATACTAATGTGTGAGAAAATGTGTCTCAGAGGTGTGTGTGTGTGCATTATTTATATACAGGAAGGTGTGAAAGAAACTGTTTTTAAGGTGAAGCTTGGTGAGTATCAGGAACAGGAAGTTAGATGAACTATTTGTATCTCGCGTGTGGCCTAAGAAGAGGAAGATTGGTTGTGTGTGTGTCTGTCATTGTATTCAGCTGACAGTTGCTACTGCAAACCACCTTCTCTGATCATCTGTGTTAGGAAGTGATCTAATATAAGAGTAATCGATAATTCTGATTTAAGCTTAGCTAAAAAAAAGTTATGGCATTTTTGTAGTGATTCACAATATGCTAGTACTGTTTTATTGTTTATGGGCCAATGTCAGTTGTGTTTTGGCTGACACTGTTTTTGACTAGTTGGAGTACAACAACTAATCGAATTCTCTATTACTGTATAGATTTATATGTGCCTCAGTGTGGAGATTCTCAGTGAGCTAGTTTCATTAATGCATGGGCTTTAAAAGACAAAGACAAGTTATTCCTCTTGGGTTTGTTGTGTGGTCTGTGTTTGGCTCTTTAGATGTGCAGTGTAAATGCGTGCATTTATCCGCCCCTGTGATTGAGCCGCAGTGTCATTAAGCGCCGCAGGAGCCCTGAGTAGTAATTATAGCTAATGAGACACAGGTAGTCTGCCTAACACTTAACACTCCTATAAATAAGTGTTTGGCATCCTGTGTGGTTTTTGTTTTAGCTCTGCCGGACCTTTCTGCACTTGTGTGTTTGGGACAGTGTGCAACTGAGTTTATATAACCACCGTTTGGACGAATGGATGGATGGCGGGAGGTAATCTGTAGCTTACTAGGAGTCCTGCAATCCTGGCTCAGGTTCAGTCAGATTCCACCAGACCTGGTTTACACCCTTAAGCGCACATTTTATGTGTTTGAGAAGAGAACTTCTTCACATGTCTAGGATTTCTGTACTCTACTTGTCATGCAGTACAGGTTCATGTTGACATTTGTTTCTGATCCCTTGATACAGGTTTAATGATTTTCCTGCTCGTTTGCTGCCCAATGAACCCATGCGACTTTGTTCTTTTTTGTTTCCTCAGATTGACGTGACCCAACCCTACTGGCCTGTCGCTCAGTTTGACACAACCCTCCCCCCCAACACCCCAAGCTCTATGGCCCTCGGGTATGTGTCCCACACCTCTTTTGTCTACAAGCAGTATATTTTATGTACTTGGCCTGTGATTAATCCTGTCTTTTACATGAAAGGGACAGTTCATGCAAAAATAAGAGTGGTCATAATTTGCTTAGTTTCATGTTGTTCCAAACCCATGAGATTTTTAGAATATTTTGGAATAAATTAAGATCCAAAAAGGTTATCAAAGTATCGTAAAACAAATCCACATGAATTGAGTCAAGCCTATATGCCTATATATATATATATATATATATATATATATATATATATATATAAATATGAAAAAATATAATTTATGTTTTTATTAAGTCTAAACTGTGATCAAAATACATGCATAGTAATGTAATA
>JAUMHE010000075.1:9555836-9582066 GCA_032359235.1 Enteromius mattozi
TCTCTGCTTTATTTCTTAATAAGCATAGTTTATTATTATCCATCTTTTTGTAAATGCAGTACTGTAAAGGCATTTTTAGTGTTTAAAATTTATTTAGGCTACTGCAGAAAAAAATACTCTGAATATTTATATGACTATTTTTAATGTAACCAAAATGTGTGTTTATTAAATTATTAACATTTATTGTAATATTTATTATAATTATTATTATTATATTATTATATTAGAGAGACCTTATATGATGTTTATGTTGTTATTTTACTGCTAAAATACTGCTAGCATAAGTAATTATAAATGTTTTCTAATGCGAGATTTTTATTTTAAAAGACGTGCACGAAAGCCGTTCTTCTGTCAAATGCAGTTTAATAAGTAAAAACGAACTGTCCCGGTCAGATGAGATGTTGACAGGTTTATTGTCAGTGACATTATTCTATCGTTATTTTCGCAACTGGTTAAGAAATAGAAAGTCTCTCACCTCAGAAAAGCGAACAATCCTGTCCTGCCAGATGTTATGCCGTGTTCGTTGCACGGATAAATTTGCTTTGTTTTTATTCTCTAACTATATATACATAGTGGGTCGTGGCTTGATGACCATGGGACACTGTGGGTCCTAAGGCCAAACCAATTGAAAACCACTGCTTTAAATTAGATCGTTCGGTTCTCTCCACCATCGTCAATCTATTAAGCGTGAGCTTCCGTGTACAACGGAACCTATGTGCGGAACAGGGCGGGTAAACGTTATGCAAATGTTGAGGTTGTAGTGATCCCGACTGTGATGTCACAATCGGTGTTATGTTCAGATTTGCCTGTTTTTCAGTTGGATAATTTAATAATGTACACAAATATCTGAATAATAATGAATAGTGGGCAATCAAAATGTCCTCTTGGTTCCACTGTAGAAATTGCGCCAGTGAGATCATTTGGAGCCTGAATTTGCACAATAGTAGCATTCGTTTACATGGAGAATGTGGTATTAATGACCTATACCACTAGTGGGCAATCAAAATGTTTTGGCTTTACTTTTCAGGATGTTTGTGGCACACTCTATGTCAACATGTTGTGAAGTGTGATGTAAGCACTTTGTGCATTAGAAGAACTTGTGCATGCAGAAGTGATGTGTGCACAAAGGACTGTCACTTCTCATGCAAGTTTCACAACAGGCTTACATCATGCTTTATAGTTAATGGCTTAAAAAGTTGAAAATATTGGTGTTTTTGTTTTACTTCAGAAGACATTTGATTCATCAACTAGGGTGGTATAGGTTATCGCATGCTTGTTTTGTGTTAGCTTTGATGGTCCAGTCTTACAGAGATGGATAATTTTTCTAAAAAACTTTGTTTGTGTACCACAGAAGACAGTCACACATCTGGGACAGTATGTGAGTGAGTAAATGATAGATGAATTTTAATTTTTTTTGGGGTGGCATGTCACTTAAAGACAACATTATGATGTTTCTAACAGTGTTAACTTTTAAATGTGATCCATTTGTGATGAAAATAAAATATTCAGTAGTAAAAATGTTGAAAAAAGGCTTCATTTTATTTTTAAGGGATGTTCATAAAAAACTGAATGTTAAACTAAAGCGAGAACTTGGTTGTTCACAGCAGTTTCATCAGCAGAAAAGTTATTTCATATGCTGGGAAAGTTGTTCCTGTGATAGACTTTTTGTAGTAACGGTATTTCATTTTTCAAAAATGCATAGCTAAATAACTTATTACATCACAGATATCAAAAAGAGATCATTTTAAAATCAATCAAAATAAAACAATTACTAAAAAAAAAAAATATGTAAGCGGTAAGCTATTTTAGAAAGGAAAATTTAAAAGACAAATTTGGGAGAATCAATAAATAATGAATAATTCATTGCTATTGTCTAAATAACATGTAATCATAATCCATTAAGTAACTGTAGTCTGATTATGAGTATTTTAAAATGTTTGGAATCCAGATTAAATGTAGTCAGTCAGTTACTACCCAGGTCTTATTACTAGCTCGCTTTGGATGTTTTTGTCATCATTATTCATTTATCGTATTCTGTCAAATCTGTCCACTGCTTTATTTCACCTTGGAATTTGGACGAGCAACAGTAAATATGAGCATATTTTTATCGTCAAGCCCTGACGTCTGTTTTCAGCTTTGTTGCCATTCTGTAATGCACTTCAGTGTACTGAAAGGCTGTGTTTTCTTGATATCAGATTAAGGTCACCATCACATGGTGGCTTCAGATCATCTATTGATAGGTGACCCACATTCATCAGTTTATCCTCTCCCTCTGACTTTCTGTCCCCTGTTGTCTTCTCTGCTCCTGTCCAAATGTTCCCATCGGCCCTTACATTCCTCCTGTCCCATTTTGGGACTGGGTCTTCACTATATCATTACTGTAAATGTAGGCCACTTGCCTGAACTTTTTATTTAAGTTTTTAATGCACACACAGACCTTTGACATGGTTTCTCTTGCAAAAGGGACATTGAGTGTGGTTCAATGTCATGTTCAAAGGTTCTGCTTTGTATTATTTCATCATCAAAGTTGAAAGCGTTTTACTGTGATCTGATATGAGATGTTTTGTGTTTATGTGTCTCTGGCAGAGGTGTGTTGTGAAGTAATAAGTCAGTTAGTAACTTTCCAGAGAAATTTGTGATTCTTTCATGTCGTTGTCTAGGAGCGGATGTGTTATCATCTGTTTAGTTCATGTCCTGTTGTCTAGTCTGTGCTGCTTATAGCAGACCAAATTAGGTATTTTCTGAAACATGTTTTATTATACCACTTGCATAAATGTGCAATAAAAGTGCAATAAAATGTTCTGTGCACACATTTTCCTTGACTTTTCTTTGTCATCTCATTTCAAAGTATCTCGTATTTCAACCTTAGTAAAAGTTTTTTTTTGTTGTTTTTTTTAATCTTTTTAATATTAATAATAATTGTTTTAAAAGAAGATAAAAATCTTTCCACAGTATTGATTTTTATTGTGTGGTTTGGAGAGTAGTATAAGCACCAGTTTCTTTTCTCTCTCACAAAATGATTTACATGCACATACATTTGCTTTACCTTGTCCTAAGGTTTACTAGCATTGCTTTTTACCACCCCTAGAGGGCAGACATGTAAAGAGATTTGAACAATGGCACACACACACTGAGAGAGAAAGTTGGCATAGTCTGAACTTATTCTTCTCGTTCTCATGCTACTTAAATCTTATGCAACACTATTAATTTGTTGGGTGCTAGATATCAAAGGGTCTTTATGCCAAAAATGGGAAACACTGTTGTAGCACTAACATAAAAATACATTAAGAAATGATTTAATACCAATCTATTTGCATATGCTTTGTCTGCTCACACATTAAGGAACTGAAACATAACATGGCTTGCCTGACATGTTCACACGGAGCTTAAGGGTGTGTGCGTTTCCTGTGAATCATTTGCACACACTTTTCTGTTCTGTCACTCTATGTGAGATACGAGTCTTGTGAACGAATGAGGTTATATTAGACCACTTTTGGAACAGAGAACTTTCTGTATGGTGTTGAGGTCATTTCCTTCTTCTGGAGCTTGCCTGTGCCCTCCTGGTGGCGCTGTGGAAGTTTTATATTTTGAGTGGCTCTTAACTAGGACCGACTTGTCCTTCACTTATAATACTTACTCTTCAGAAGAGCTTTTAAAACAAACTTGTACAGTTTATTACAAGCTAATTACAAAATACATATACTTTCCAATTTATGAGTGTGTGTTTGCGTATTAAATGTGTATATGTGTGTGCAGGAATGGAATGGTATTATCATCAGATCACTTTTTAAAAGGTTGTAATTATAAATGTTAGTCAAACTTTTTTTTTTTTTTGCAAGAGTCACCCATAACTTCATGCTTTTTCGAAGAGCCAGTTTATTATATTGAATAGAGGTTCATGCAGCATTATTATTATGTATTATACAGTATTATTATGCCCATTGTCAGTTAAAGCAGCATGCTCACTTGAATATGTTACAGTGAGTCAGCGAAAAGGCCCAACTAATATGCAAAATGCTCCCCAACACAAACATTTCCATTTGTTTTTTTGTTTTTTTTTACATTTCCCCAGTCAACTAGAAAACTCAAGTATTTCTCTTGTATCATTGTATAAATGTACTCATATGCCTTTTATTTGTCCAGATTGGCTTTATGTGTTTGCGCTTTTACCAATGTAGAGTTTGACAAACATATCTGCAGTTAAGCAGATCAAACATGCCACATAAACTAGTTCACCCACTGCCCTGCTGTAAACTGGAAGTGAAACCATCAGTGTATGGGCGTGAGATATTTCCACTGTTTGACAGCATGCCTTCTGAGGTAATTTTTTATCCTTTTTTCATCCAGTGGAAGGGAAATATGTAAGGGAAGTTATAGATAGAATTGTGTGTGCGTGTGTGGGTAAGAAGCAAATGTGAAGAGCAGTTCTAGTTTTAAACCTGATAAAACTTATCAGAGCACAGCAGCACACTGAAGACACCACGCCTTCTCACTTTTTGTTAATGCACTCCCTAGCCATCACAGACAGATGAGTCTCCCTCCCTCCCTTCCTTTAGAAAGGAGAAACGTCGGGGCGTGGTTGGTGACAGCTGTGTTTTGATTGGACGCTCCTCCAGGCGTACATTATCTCCCGTTGGACATGTCCTGGCTCCGCCTAGATAACGCACTCGAGCTGAAAGACTCCGCCTACTGTTGTCAAATCATCACATCAAAGTGTTCAGTCCATCCTGCATGAACAGACAGGTAGTAAGGTTGGTCTCTGGCTGTGTGAAAGCTCAAGTGAACTTTAGGTTGCGCTTTGTGAAGTGCTCGCAGCTGGCCTGTGGCATGTGGAGTACGGGCAGGTGGAAGAACTCAAGGGCTGGATCTACAGGTGCTCTCTCTTTTACCTCATCTTGGATCTACCGTCGACAGAGATAATCTCCACTCCGTCTGGCTGCTTGTTTTTGTGTGTATAGACACTTCCAGTTTTAACTGACACGATAAAAAGGAACCAGTGGTGCAGTCCAAGTTTGACAAGCTGTGGTTTTCCTGGGTGGAGGAGCTGTTCTGCGGTTGTCTGTCCAGTCACAGACGGCCTGATTCCTCAGAGGTGATGGTGGGTGGCAGGGCCGTCACTGTGCGCCCGCACAGGCGCCTGGAGTGAAAGTGTCACAGTGCAAACATGGAATTCCTCAAGAGTCTCGTTCCCACGGTCATCTCCGGTGATGGCGGGCTGCCGGCATCGGACACAGGGGGAGTATGGCCGCGGGAGACCGGCCCTCGCTTGCTGAGGATGAAGAGGCTGGTTTCACAGTCCAATGAGGAGGAGCAAGATGGATCCGGACTAACTAGCCGACCGGCTGTCCGTCTTCAACGGCATCGTGCCAGAGGTACCATCAGGAAAGAGGAAGGGATGTGAATTTAAACATGATTTTAACTGTGTTGCAAAGAGAGGACTGTTTGATTAGGAGGTGTGTGTGCAAGGTGTGTGTTTGCACCATTTTTGTTTATAGTTCTGCTGTGATATAAGATAAATTGCAGACAAGAGGGAACAAGCAAATACTTTGTGTAAGCGAACTGTTTGCGAAGTCCTAAGTTGGTCGTTACTGAGAATTATTCAAATATCCAGAGTTGTTATAAAACCAGGAACTTGAAGGTGTTTTATGTAATACAAATGCAGAAAGGGAACAGTAGTGTCATGAGTGAAATAATCTCATCACTCTGAGTTTATTGGCACTGAACCAGGTTGGTATTGTTTTGAAACATGACTACAATGATGTATTTGTCAAAGTGAGTTATTGTTAGCATCGCTGTTTCCAACCTTGAGCTAGGAAGGACATGTTAAACATGAAGACGCCATATATGAGGTTTTGACACTTATGCTACCATTCAAAGTTAAAGGCATTACTCAACATTATTATTATTATTATTATTATTAATGTTTATATTACCATTATGATAACACTTTATAGGAAGATTCATTAGTTAACATTAGTTACAACTATTCATTGTTAGTTCGCCGTGCATTAACAAAACAATTATACTTTTTTGACAAGAACACAGTAAATTGATTAAAAGTGATGGTTCATAATAATAATAATAATAATAATAATAATAACTGTAGTGTATGTAGACCATAGAAAATGTCAAGGCACTGCTAACTGGAGAAATACAATGCTCTTCAGATCAAAATTGATTGAAGTGCCCAGTTTGGTTCTAGATGATTTATTGGTGTATATTATTTAAAAGAAATAATGACTAATCTTTCATCAAATGCATCTGTCACCAGACTCTTCCCACTAACCACCATTCGTCACATATAGACTGCTTTTAATGATCCATTCATCTAGTCAATTCCCAAAGTATAAAGTTACACCCTAATTCTTTCCTGTCGCATGTCCATTTTAATTTGGAAGTCTGTCAGATTATGAAGTGAAATTGCGAATGTTGTTTTAATTTTTAGGCCGATGTACTAAAAAGGAAAAACAAAGTTGACTTTGGGGGCCTGTGTAAAAGTTAAGAACGTCTTTTTTTGTGAAAAGAGACTGATTGTTAGTTGTATATGGTTCTGCATTTAATCAGGCAGTACAGTGTTTGCTGACACGCTCTTGGCTGCTGGAAGCAGATGAATGCATTTGTGTCCATAAATGTATTGAAGCTTCACAAGCACAAAACCCACGACAGGGTCATATGGGGATAAATGAGGATCTTTGTGTGTCATTCACTGCTGATCCAACTACGACCACTCTTGGTATGTCAGCTCCTTGGTTACAGGAAAACAGTGTGGGGAGTGTGATGTTGCATCACTGCATGTGACTCTGCATTCAAAATGCAAATTGACCACCACGCATTCAAATATGGTGGAAAACACCAGTTCAAACTGGACCAAGTTTTTTTTTCTGTATTCTTCGAAGGTTGAAGCCTGAGCTTCTCTAAGTATGCGCTGATAAAGTTATAACATGGATAGTAGTGTGTGTGTGTGTGTTTGCAGTTGTTTACATTGCAACCAAACCACACCTCGTTCTTCCCAAATTGATGAGTCTTGAATGTTCAGGTGAGGATTTGGGTTTTAAATATGCCTGCCAGGACATGCTCATGTTCCCAAGTGTGTTTAAATGCTCCACACCAGTCACTCTTATTCAACTATATTTTTTTAATATACTGCAAGTAGGTATCACTCAGTTTGTTGAATGAAATTTCTGATGTTCCCTTTAAACATGTGCAAAAATGTAGTGTATACACTACCATTCAACAGTTTTTTTTTGTTGTTTTTTTTTTTTTTTTGAAAGAAGTCTGTATTGCTCACCAAGGCTGCATTTATTTGATCAAAATGCAGTAAAAATATTATTACAACTGCTTTAATGTATTTTCAAATGTAATTATTCCTGAATTCTCATCAGCCAGTTGTGCCTGATATTTTTGTGGAAACCGAAGATTAGAAAGCTCAAAAGACCGGCATTTATTTAAAATAATAGAAATATTTTGTAACATTATAAATGTTTTACTGTCACCCTTGATCTATTTAATGCATATAATAATAATAATTAATATTTTCAAAAAAGGAAAAAAACACACTGACCCTAATCTTTTGAACAGTATTTGATAAACACTGTCTGCAAAAGTAGTTTAAAATGTAAAAGTTACAAATATAAAGTTACTGTAATTTAAAAAATTTGAAAGAATTCACAACAGTTTAAAAAGTAGTTACCAAAAAACTTTCACTTTCAGTAAGTTAAATGTGCTATATAATTGAGTTGCATATAAAATTGCAAGTTTCATTTTGGTTATTTAAATCTGAAATTTGATGTTTAACAGTGTTTATTGTTTTAATTATGATTCACTCTTTCTGTGATGCTGCATTGATTGACAGGCATGTGTGTGTGTGTACACACATTTATGTGCGATTTAATGATGACTACAGCATTTAATCACTCCCTGTCAGGATGAACTCATTAATAATGCTTGTAAGTTCTCTGCACAGCGCAAAGTCTCGTTTATTGATAATGAAATGATTGTTGATTACTTTAATGAATGATTTTATTGTTACTCAGACAGCTCTAATTGTATTTGTAAAGGGTGACTCTCAAATGTATCTAATTGTTTTATTGGACAGTTTTCCTTTGCAGTAACTAGTAATAGATTTACAAATAATCAACCACCTCTTTGATTTTAGCCTGTAGTTGAACCCTGAAGCTCAAGAGGCAAATTCCCATTAATCACTTTGATTTGTTTTTGAATGGATATTGAATGAGCCATTTATTTTTCTGTGGTTTGGCAGGAACTTTTTCTATTTGGTAGGGTAGTGGCCATCCCCAGCTCAACCTGTTTCTTCAGCTGGAAGGCAGCTTTACAGACACGATCACATAGACCTGCCCTCTTTGCTGCGTTACGTAACTGGTGTTCTCTGCTGTTGCTGATATTATTGGTGTTTTGATGGTGCTTCTGTTTATTGTGTTTCTGCTCTGGTTTCCAGGGCCGCTGATCTGGAATCAGTGATCACAGTCAAGCAGACACAGTAGCGCTCCAGCCACACCCTCTCTCTCTCTCTGGTACAGCAGTCATGTGATCAGACTTCACTTCATTAAACAGCAATAGAAGTTTATCTTGGAAAAATGAGTGCTTGTGAAAAAAAAGCACTTCTGTCATGCAGCATGTGATTCATAAGCAGGACTGGATGAGCAGAAATGCAAGTTAAGAACAGGTCGCACTTGCAAACGGTTCATAAAGTTGAACACTATAGTTGACAAAGCTGACAAAATAAACAATTCATCAGGAATGCATTGTATTTATCTCCTTCATTTCTTTCGGGCTTGCACTCCCTTTTGCTTGTTTTCTTTCACTCCCTTTTATTCAGTTGTTCCTTTGCAGTTGTTTGTTAGTTCATTGCAGCTTTCATTCTCTTTTCATTATCTCATTCTTTTTCATGTTTTACTTTCCATTTAATTGTTTGTTCATTCCTTTGTTTTACCTTTTTTTTTTTTCTTTTTTTTTTATTGCTCTCTTTTGTTCGTGCACCCTCTTTGAAGGAATAGTTCACATTTTCTCACCCTCATTTTGTTCCAAACCTGTTTAGGTTACTTTCTCATGTTGAACACAAAATAAGGCATTTTGTAGAATTTTGATGAACCAAACAGTCAAAGGGGCCCGTCAACTGTTTGATTACCAGTATTCTTCAGAATATTATATGTTATGTTTAACATAAGATAGAAACTTGTACAGGTTTGGAACGACATGAGGTTGAGTAAGTGGTGACAACATCTTCATTTTTGGTTGAACTATTCCTTTAATTTCATGCAGCTTCTGGGATGTGCTGTTGTGCGACTGGTAACACAAGCGTTGACTAGAGTGGCCGTGATCAGCTCCAGTGACCGTTTCGGAGCTGTAACGCTCTGCAGACATGCAGTGTAAATATTCTAAGCATTAATGGCAGGGAAAGCCCCTAATACTTGAGAGCAGCCACATATTAAGTGTTTTTTGGATGTAATAGTAAATTAAGGAATGATCATATGACCTTTTTATGTATGTCATGTGACCTGTAAATGCGGAATTTTCCATTGCAGTTTTGCTAAATATTTTCGAATTGCCTGAAAAACCACCTCATGCAAGCGTAAAAACGTTTTTTGCGAAATATGGGTGTTTTTTTTACACTTATTGAATTGTCATTTTCACGTTTTAGTTCACATTCTCTTTCAATTCCTTCTGTTCATTCACCCTCTTTATTTTGGTTGTCCTTTTGTTTCGGTCCCTTTTTGCTCTCATTTTTTAGTTTACTTTTCCCTTTGCTTATTTGACCACCTTTCACTTTCATTTGCTTGCTTTATTTTGGCTTTTTTCATTTTCTTGTTTTACTTTTGCTCATTCATACCTTAATTCTTTCATTCTTTTTCAGTTCCTTCTGTTTGGTCTCACACTTATGTTTTTCTTTTATTCTTTCACTCGTTCTGCCATTTGTTCATACTTTCTTCTTTCATCGTTCTTTCTTGCACCTTTTGTCCTCTTTTCTTGCTTAGTTGGTTTCTTTGTTTGTTCTTTCCTTCTCTCTCATATGACTCAGCATACTGTATTTAGCCGTGTTTTGTCAGTTTTTGGGATGGAGGGTGTTATAGAGATCTGGTGCTGATGTGTGTGAGTGTCTCTGCTGACTCAGAGGTGCGATCAGTGGAAATGTTAGGCTAGATGTCCCCCACCCCCCTCTCTAACACACTGGGTTTCACCACTTTGCAATAATGTCTCTCTCTGCAGAGTGTGTGTTTGTTGCTTTGGTGCTGACAGGTGTGCTTGTTCCTGGCAAGGTGTGCAGTATCCTGCGGTCTCTAGTATGCACTGCTGCTGATACGGTGTTGTGATTCAGCTGAAATGTTTCAGTGTGGCACAGGCTCCTAAACACCAAGTGGTTCGTGCTATTTCATAAACACTTGACCTCCAACATTACTGGAAACAAAGTCGTTTGGTGGCCAAACCAGATTTGTTAACGTATCTGCTGAAATTTCTTAAAGTTTGTTTAACAGGACTGTGATCAGTGGACGTTTTGACCAATAAATAACAATTTGCATTAACAGTACAATGCATTGATACCAGTGTTGGGTGTAACATGTTACTAAGTAACGTTACCGTAATTAAATTAGTTATTCACTGAAATAGTAAAGTAAGGGATTGCTTTTAATTTTAACACTTCTAAAATCAATATTGAATTTAAAATCTAAATTTACAGTCTAAAGATAAAATTGAATGCAGCGTCTTTAACCCTCTGTGCTCCAGCGCGTTCACTTTCAGTTTTTCCTAATTCACAGAGAAACCATACAGATAAGATTAACATCAATCAAATCTAAAAATACTGTATGTCTATAGACATGAGAAATGTCTATAGAAAGCTTGAAGTGTCTACTTTTTAAATGAATGAATTCAAATCAAACAAATACTCTCTGATTATGTTTTCCGTATGAAAGCGAGGTACAGTCTTTGCCGTATCTGAAAGTGTAGTGTCTACTTTTAAGTGAACGAAAACATTATCTGATTATGTAATCCATAACGAAGTGAGGTACAGTCTTTCCTGTATATAAGCTCATTCTATGCAGTCACTTCACCTAAATACAACAATTAAAATATTAAAGTTTTTAATATTAAGTTTTGCTTTTCATGAATATTTTGCCAAGCTGAAATGTATTTTGCATAGTATTTCTATTTGTTAAACATTTTCATTAAAAAAATACTTTCTTTGGTTATGTATTATAGTTGTTTCAAAGCTAAAATGCTTTTCCATGTTTGACTCAAACTGAAAGAATAAAAAGTTTCATTTCTATTGTCTATGCTTTAAGGTTTAGCCTACAGGAGATTTTAAGATGTAGCCTATTAGTGGTTTGAATAATTAAGGGACTTATTGAGTAACTAAATTACTTTTCAGACTAATTCAGAGTAATTAGTAAAGTAATTTAAACAAAGTATTGATGATGTAATTGGTAATTGTAAATAATTACTCTTTGAAAGCAACTTACCCAACACTGGTCAGTACCACACAGTACTGAAATTAAATTCATGCGTTACTCAAATGGATATCTTACAATTCTTGAACATTTAATTACACCATTTTTTTATTATTATCATTTTTTTTTTACAGGTGACTTTTTACCTCCAATAAAATAAACTTAAGATCCTTTTAAAAGGACTGTCTCGGATGTTTATTAGAGGGCAGTAAGTTCAAGTTTGTGCTAAAGCTTCTTTGCACAGCTGTTGTCTGGACTTTGCATCATGGGAGATGTAGTTTCACACAAGGGAACCTGCTTTGCTCTGTCTGTTAAAAACTTCAGCAAATAGTACAAATAGCCTCAGATAGAATTACTGTTCGTATTGATCAGCCTCTCTTTCTCTCTGTGCCTCTCTTTTCTGTCCTTCTCCATCATTCACCCTCTTTCAGCCTTATTCCTTTTTTGGCTCTCCTTTTCCCAATGCTTGGTGCAATAATGCACAGTACAGGAAATGCACTCTCACTGTGGTCTCATGGGATTGAAAGGCCTTCATGAACCGTCTCTCTGTCAGTGTATGCCCTGCTCACTGTTTAAAAGCACTTACAGTCTGTCTTCTTCTGAAACATCAGCAGCTGATCTCTGAACAGAGTTCCTCTTTCATCTTAGCATATGGTTGTTGCATTAGATTTGAATGAGGACAAATGTGCTGAGCTAGATTTGAATCTGGATTAGATACCGTCTAGGCTTGTGTTTGAGTTTGTGTTTTTGATCTGGATTAGAATATGTTTTATTAACTGTACAACCAGGATGGGATTTGGGAATATTTTTAATCTGTATCAGATTAAGTTTTAATTATTTTTAAAAAAAATTTTTAGTTTAGCGTAATTCTGATCTGGATCGTAGTCTGATTTAAAGACTGAAAGCCTGGATGGGGTTTGATCCGGATTACAATCTTGTTTATATACTGAATGGGATAGTTTAATTTAATGTGTTTCTTATCTGGATCATAATCTGATTTAGTGACTGTCAACCTGGGATGGAGTTTGATCTGGATTAGAAACTGGTTTATATATTGGATGGGATAAAGTTTCAGGTGTTTTTTTTTTTTTATTTTTTGTTTTTTTTTATCTGGATCAGAATCTGAAGTCCCATTCAGACTGCCAGCCCAAATCCGAGTGAATTCTAATCCTGTTTAGATAGTCTGAACAAAATCAGATTTGGGCTGACAGTCTGAACGAGGCTTGATTTTAGTTGAGCATAATTCTGATCTGGATCAGAATCTGATTTGGTGATAGTAACCCTGGGATAGGGTTTGAGTTCAGAATCTGTATCAGAATATTGGTTTGAGTTTGGGTTTGACTTGCTTATCTGGATCATAATCTGCTTTAGATTCTGTAAATCTATGGTTTGAATTGTGTGCTCTTGATATGGATTAGAATCTGATTTAGTTACTGTAAAGCTTGAATGGAATTTGATAAGGACCAGAATGTGATTCAGAGCAGAATCTGGTTTGGTAACCTGAGGTTCAGTTTGAATTGGTATGTTTATTTCTTGCTCAGAATCTGGTCTAGTAATCGTAGAGTTGGATTTGAGCATGTTTCTGCTGTATTTTAGTAGTTGGTGACAGTCGCACCCTGTTGACAATAGAGCAGCATTCCTGCTGTGTTGAGCAGGATCCTACTGTTTACCCTAAACTGTGTGTTTAAGAGAGGGAGATGGCAGTCTTTGGCCATCATGTGATTCTGGACTGACTTATTTTACTGGGTGTGGTGCATGCGGGAACAGCCAGTTAGCAAACCTAACCTACTCAGAAGTGCCGAGATACACTGCTTTGTTAATGCAGAGGTACAAAAACAGATTATTTATTGCAAGTTATTTCTTAAGTCATGCCACATTCTTGTTGCATTATGTTCTGTCATCATACACCTGTTCTCAGAAAAATGCACGAGATAAAAAGTGAGCTCACTTTCACAGGAAGTGTTTAAAAGTAACATTCCGATCAGTTTTTTCCTGACTATCAGCACCAGAGATTGAAGGCCTGAGATTGCGTCGAAACAGAAAACTGAGAACTGACCTTTCCAGAATTCTTAAGTCTTTGTGGTCTTTTGCTTTCTTACTAATTACATGGCATCTTTTACTCACTCAGCCAGCAATTGGAGTGGCTCTGTTCGGAGTATCCATGAGCGTAACTGTATATAATGTGTTTTGTCTGCGTATGTTTATGTTTGTGTGTGAGTGTGGGAGTGGAAACTCTGTGCTGCAGTCTCCACAATACGGGCTTTTGTACCCAGTGTTTGTTTACAATGCTGCCTTCTCGCTTTGCATAACTCCAGCAGGGAGGGACAGTCAAGTGATGGAGAGAGAGGGTGAAGGAGACGGATATAGAGAAAGAGAGGTGGGGGGAGGGAGAGAAAGAGAGATTGTGATTGGTATCAGTGGAATCTGTTTGTGTGCACTCTTTTATCTCATCTCGAGCCTCTGGTCAGATGATGTCATGGTCTAATGTCTTTGTGATCAGAGGTGACAGGACTTTGGAGATGGAGGATGGTTATTTTTTTCAACTGGGTATCACCAACCACCTTACGTTACCTTAACACAATTGGATGGCACAGCTCAGTATAGCTGTATCATAATTGGATCATGATTGAAACTCTGCCGAAAGCGCAAGATGTATTTTTCCATATTTGTAGGATCAGTTTCAGTCTCTCTTCATGCTGTTTTTTCACCGTTGTCCTGTATGGCACGTCATAGAAGTGGCTCTGAGAAATGCTGGTTGCAGAGTTTTTGCTTATAGATGACCTGATTCTTTATGGAGCCATTCTTGAATTGAAGTAAATTGTGATAGAGAGATCAAAAATAAATAGATGCTTTATATGAAAAAAATGTGTATACACATGCGCGACACACACACACATATAAAATCATGTGGTTTCTGCCTTTCTAACCTTTTTTTTTTTTTTTTTGTTAGGATGGAATAATATTGATTTTTACTGCAGTATTATTTTAGTACTTTTGTATAGATGTCTAAAAAGATGTCTATATTTTTTAGTTCAGCGGATCACAAGACTCATTGCTTGGATCATATTAAGGATTTTGAGTCACGTATCATATTTATTTATTTATTTATTTATTTATTTATTTTTGTATCATTTAAAGGACACTGTATGCTACTTTTTTGATACCACAGCAAAAACTAGTAGCATAACTAATAAAAGCCTAACATTTATTAAAGGAAAGTGAACCATCAGTAACCATCAGCTCTGTCGTAGATGGGTATTTCCTTTTTTATTTTCATTTATATTCACCAATGTAAAAATAAACAGCAGTATTTGCTTCTGTTTATTTTCCACCTAAATATTTGAATAATAGTAAAAAAAAAACAGGCATGAGACATTTGACATATAAAACATGGAGATATTTTTTAGGTGATGCCAAACAATTGTTGACTCTGTTTGAAATGGTTGTTTGAAACCAATTGAACTGAACTCTTGCTGTTTTTTTGCTACTGATGTTAAAATCAAGAGAGACTGTTAAATGATCTGTCTTAACACAGGCGCAAGAGATATAATCAAAATTAAATTAGACTAAAATGGCCCTATAAAAAGGTAATTACAGCTTTGTGATATTCATAGTACTGCATAATTTTTACGGTCAATAAAAGTCATTGAGTAGCTATATTGTGAGAATCCAGTATATCGCCCAGCTTGGGTAGCAGTGAAAAAACAAAGCGGTCAGATATATTATTGGAAAAGTATGATTAGCTTAAGCTATTTGTTTTACATGTTATGTCAGAAGAGGGTGTGAGTCAGCTCCGTCTGTCTGATCTCACAACACTGCTCTTCTTCAATTAATAGACCCGGACTGCCGCACCCTCTCCTGCAAGCAGGGCATCCGTTACCTCATAGGTCAAGCATCGCTCACTCCAGCTGTGTGTGTGGATGTCAGTGCGTCAGTGTAAATTGCAGGGGTACTACTTTTCCAAACAGTCACCCGTCTGCGTAATGTATACGTTTTGAACCTAGGGGAAAATGTCAGTATTTTTAGACAAACAGTTTCCACTTTGGAATGGAACAAACGTAGATATGTAGTCTGGATATAAAACTTACAGCAGCTGCCCAGTCATTTTGTGAATGAAGGAATGTTTTAAAGCAAGGTTCCCAAACCGGGGTTTGTGAGTTGATAAAAAGCTAATAATTGATTAATTCAAGTGTGTTATTAAAATAAACAAATGACACAATGTAATTAAGCAAAATAAAATAGCATTTTATTTAATTTGCAATTATTATTAGTTCTGTGACTTTTACATGTAGAATTTAATGTGCTATAATGTATAATGTGCTTTAATGTGTTATATATATATATATAAAATTTAGTTTGGGGACAAAAAAGTTTGGGCACCCTTGTCCTAAAAGTGCAGGCTGGCTTCCATGATAGCCACTGCATTGTCTATTTATTTAAAATTAAAAGTGAGCTGTGTAAATAGTCAAATACTTTAAAGGTGTTTGGTGGACTATAATTGACATGGGACAATTTGTTTCCTTCAGTAAACGTCCGTATACACTTTTCATCTGTACTGTTTGAGTCAATGATACTTACATCACCACTGTCTCACACACCTCCTCTAGATTCCATTCTCTCTCTCTCTCTCTCTGGCTTTGTCCCTCCCTCTCCGACTTTACTGCAGTTACTGGTGACACATCAGTGTTGCTACAGGAAGTGTGCTTTTTCGCAAGCCTCCAAAGAAAAGGATAGAGAAAGAGAGGAGAGTGAGAAAGAGCAAGGCGGTAGTCAAAATGACATGTATTTGAAGCGCTGGAGTGATGCCAGAGCGGGCTAGCAGCGTGCTGATGACATCAGCCTCCCCTCCTTCTATTCTGCCATTGAAACAAACGCTCTCTTCACAGAGTGAGAGCAAAAGAGAGGGAGGGAGATGGCTGAGAGAGAGCCAGTGCTGTTAAACCATACGGAGTGAATGAGAGCGGCCGTTTATCTGCTGAGCTCTAGGACCCATCGTGGACAGGAAGAGTTACGCGAGCGAGGGGTGCGTTGCTACTCTCTGCTGGGAGTCCATCCTCCTCATTCCCTCGTTCACTCAGACGCTTACACATTCCCAAAGTTTCCCCCGTGCGGCATTCTGGGCTGGATGGAGCGGAGCAGCAAGCAGTCTGAAGAAACAACGTAGTCTTGTTTTTGTTGATTCTCTTGTCGCAATTCGTCTTGCTTGAGGTGCTTCCACTGTTGAATCCTTATGGGCCTCTCAGAGCCCTGCAGCTGATCTCAGTGTGTGTGTGTGTGTGTGTGGACAAGCACACGTGTGTGTCAGTCTGCGTTCGGCAGCATGCACTTCTTCACGAGCCTGGGCAGAGGCTAAACTTTGCCTGCCTGCAGGCAAGACGGGATGCACGGGTGAGTGCGTCGGACGTTAGGAGCGCAGAGCCAGCGGGACTGGCTGGAGAAACCTTCTTTTTTGCCTTCTTTTTACCCACAGTCCTCTGGTGGCGTCATGCTGAGTCTGCAGGATTCGGTGTTCTTTGAGATCAGCATCAAGTCTCTCCTCAAGTCCTGGAGTGGGAACTGTGAGTAATACAATCTGATGAATACAACATGTGCTTTTATTAAGGATAAAATGTCCAGCTTTTCGCGTCTATAGCGCGTGATAGTTCCTAAAAAGTGCTGGCTGCGACAGGCCGCATACACACCCTCTCCTCTGCATAGATGCAGATTAGTGTGACTCGATGATGGTCAATGTTGGTACAGTTATGGGTTGCGTAGTGCAAGTGTTGACCTGAAGGACCGCTCAGCAAACATTTCACAGTGTCCGTAACATGTTTTGATCTTTTTTAGCTCATAAATTGAGCTGTACCGCTTGATATGTTCCGAACACAATTCGCGCTCTCTCTGTGTTCTATAGGAACAGTACAGGTGTGTGTGTGTGTGTGTGTGTGCGCACGTGCACACGACTGCTGACTCTGTTCTGCAGTGTGGCTCTGTCATCGTCTTCTGCTCCTCGCCAGGTTCTCCACCTTGTTCTGTCCTCCCTTCATCTGATGTCCTCTTTGAAGGTCTTGGGTTTCAAGTGATGAAGGTCTGACAGCAACGGAAGTGGCGTGTAGGATAATGATGGAAGATCCAGTGAAGAGTACAATCAATGAAAGGAAACATTAGCAATCCCAATGGAGAAAAAGAGGAGTAGGATTGTAATCATACATGCATCCATAGTGATGTTTGATACACACACATCTATATGTATCCACTGGTACATAATGTATGGTTTAGGAATATGCTTTGTTTTTGTACCCATTTTTTTTATTAGGACTTTTTGAGATTGCGAGTCTGTTAATCTGTGTTTTTGAAATGAAATTTAAGGGTTCATACATTGACATTAGTTATAGATTTTTATAAACTGTTTTATTTGATTCTATTCTTAAGATTATAGACTTGTAGTTTTGCCACTTTGCATGTATTATGAACAATGAATTTTATATATTTTTGGATCTCGGAAATTAGACAGTTTTGCATTTTTTAATAACATGCAGTTCTCAGTGTAGTGTGATTATTTAATTGTATCCCTAGTTAGGCAGTTTTCCACTTTGCATCTCACATCTTTGCATCTGTGCTTGAGCCATTCATCCTCTTTGTGAGCTTGTGCTTTTTAAAATGCACCGGATTCATTTCTGGATGTAGAAATGAAGTTCTTCGTGGATTATTTCTCTGTGTCAGTGAGCAGGAGTCATGCGCTGCAGTTAAAGACCAATTCTGCATTTCATAAAAATGCAACTTTTTAGCACTTTCTGAAGCTCACTGCTGTGGCCGTGCTTTCTGTTAGCATTAACATCCACTGTTTTTCAGGTTCATCACATTTAGTGAGATGTTTTTACTTCACAGCTGACAGTCACTGTTGACTTGGGTTAAGTAGTAACGCCCAGCACCGTTGGAGAAATGTCACTTGGAGTTGGCATGCAACAGTAAGTCTCTCTCGCTTTCGCTCCCTCCAGTCTTGTGTGTTGATGCCAATTCCCGTGCGTTGGGCCTCTTGGTTCAAACAATGAGCCAGCGAGACCTAGTTTCAAGAGCTGGTGACATCCAATGAACCAGTGGACTCTTCCACTCTTCCCATTGCCCGTTTCTCATTAGAAGTCAGGCCAAAGACATAACTTTATGTCTCCAAATAAAAGCTGCAGATGAATTTTGTTGAAGCTGTCTGTAGGTCTGCAGAGAGACTTAATCAGAGAGATCGGTGGAATCTGGGCATGTTGAGACACTGCAGAAATAATGTTGACACTTTATTAGAACCATAGCAGATTAATCTCTCCTCCTTTCAAACACACAAACAAAACCCCTTTAAACTCTCTGTCATGTGTGAAGCAGGTGTAATACCACCACAGAGAAAGTTTTGGTTGAAATAGCTGCTTTTTTTTATATATATACAAAAGGAAAGTGTCAGAAAACATTTTTATGTTGTATTTTCATAATTTCTGCAAGTACTTTACTGGAAGGCATTAATTTCCAGTAGAGAGTAGTTTGAGCAGTTATGAATAATTATATAATTATTCACAGTTATTAGTGAATTAGTCCTAGAAAACTTTATTTTTCTTTCAGAAAAACTGTTTTTGTGTGGATATATTAATGCTGTCTTTTTGTTAAATTTACTGTGGTTAAGTGGACTGTAATGGCTGCTTTCACAATCACCAACAAAAGTGACAATTGTATTAAAATGTTGGGGATCTTAAAAAGGTGGCTTAACGATTTTGAGCTTAAGCATCTTGTGTAGAGTTTATTTACTTGTATTTAGCTAAATACCTGTAACATAACACATCTGGTTTAATGGCATTTGAAGGCAGATATTTAAAGGAATCTTGTGTGCCTTGAGTTTTCAGGTTTGATTAAGGCCACATTAGCACAAGAATACATGTTAAATATGTACGGCGCAATGCATCAGGCGAGCATTTATTTTCTTGTGCTTGCATTCTTGTATTTTAGATTGATTTGGTTTGGAGTTCAGAATACTGCATAGTATTTTATTTTCACAATTGGGAGCAAAAAATGGTGTATAACAGTTTTGTGTGTATGTGGCGTGCAGGTTGTTCTGGCCTTGCTTGAAAAACTTTTCGACACGATCAACTTTTCATTCCTGAGCCCGGTCTTTGGTACCTAAACTGCGTCATGCACATTATCACACACTGCTGTGATTCGAGCAGTGATCACCTCTGTCTGTGTCGAGCTCCAGCTAGCTGAGTATAATGTAGATGATGATGTCATTGAGGTTATTTGATCTCTGTGTGTGATCGGCCTGCTCTCTGTTGGACAGACCACATCCACATGACTCTCTCCTGGAAATCATAGCGTTTGTTTGTGTGTGTGTGTGTGTGTGTGTGTGTGTGACTCTGTTTGCATCTCACTTACCCAATTAAAACCCTATTTGGATGGGACTAGTTTCCCTGAGGAGTTTAGGTACATTTGAGTTCTGCAGATATACGACTTCCAGAGACATACTAATGTAGTTTCGAAATTGTCTTTTTAAAAAAGTTAAATAACTTGTGAAATTATTTTAATTGTGGGAAAAAATAAAATAAAATGGACATTTTCAAATTTTGCCTTGATCCAAAATATTTAGTCGGCTATATTGAACTTGAGCAAACTGCTCTTAACTGGTTCATTTATTTTTGTGAAGAATCAGTTGAACCAAAAATGAAAAGTCATCATGGTGCATTAATTGAATTGGTCAGAAATTCTGAAATTATTTAGAAAAATCCCAGTCTAGTAATCACAAATTACTTTAAAGTCCATCTAATGTAAATTCAGTGATCACAGTTGTAGTTGGTGGTGGGGGTTCCAGAATCTGTTTTACCAAAAACTGATCTTAAAGATTCATTTATTAAATTGGACTAAAATAATAAACTGATAAAAAAAAATAAAAAATAAAAATCTGAATCTAGTAATCACAAATGACCCTACAATGTATTTAATAAATAAAGTGATTAAAGGTAGCTCATGGTTCTTTTCAGTGCATCAATTTAACTGATTCATATTCGCATCCTAAGTATTTGGTTGAATCAATTTAAAATGAGTAGACATGTCATAAAGTCTTTTAGCTAGTAATCTTGTCCGATGGTGTTTCTGACAGTATTTGCAGGAAGTGGGAGTGCTAAAACACACAGTGCTCAGCTGTGTGAGTTCACATGCATTCAGGGAATCATGTCTTGTGTAGCTCAGAGTATCAGAATGTCCTAGCGAACAACAAACAGAATCTGCACTAACCCGTGTGTGACTCCATTCCATGTGACCGTCTGCCTCACTCTGAGACACGAATGTGTGCTATGGGGTCAGCAATGCAGCCCAGTGTGTCACAAATTATCCAGCACATTCACTGGAGGAATGAAGAGAGAGGAACAGAGAGAGAGAGCGTGACTCCTTGCTTCTTTTGCTCATCCTTTCTGCATCACTGAGTGGAAAAGTACAAACAATGTTATAATGCCCGTCAGCAGGCCCGCCGACCAATCAGACATGGGCCTGGGGACCCTGTTACACTACCGGCCAATGAAAGCTGGCAGTGTGACATCATGGGGATGGGGAGGTGTTGCTAAACAGGAAACAAAGAGTGAGTGTTTGTACATAGACAAACAAACACGCAAACAGCTCTGGGGACGGAGTCTTGCGTGTGTCCCTCTCTCATCCTCTGAGTGTGTTAATGTTTTTGTTTTATTATTGTGGGAGATGAGGGAGTTGCTAGGTGTGACCCTGCTTTCTCCTCTGAAAAACTCATTAAATTTCACAGGGATTTTTTTTATTCATCCTCCTATTATTGTTTGAACTTCTCTCGCCTCATCGTGGTTTCTCCAGCAACCTGTGGGAGACAAGGGCAGGGATTTCCTGAGTGAATTTGACATGTGACACACACACACACACACACAGTTTTTCCAGTCTTTCTGCATTCATGTCTAGATTGACAAATGTGAGTTGTACCTTAATCCACATATACAGTCTTTATCTGTGAATTAAAAACTTTGTTTTATTATTTAGTTAAATGTATATGTATTGTACATTTTATTAGTTTATATTTTATTTAATTTTATTTAACTTTTTTATTTGTTTGTTTTTAATTAATTACATTTACATTTCAATGAAGTCCACTGCCTTAAAAAATGCTTAATGTTATCAAAGCTGATGAGTAAGTGTATTAAATAACCATGTTCTCTATAATGATCAGAATAAAAGTATTCTTTGCATTTCTGTATGGTTTAGGGGTAGAGGATAGAATATTACATTTTTCAGTAAAAAATCATTATGAATATGGACTGTTCTCATAATACTAATGTTTGTGTTTTGGTTTTTGGCCATCAGTCACATTAAGGAAATGTGTTCGCAAAATAAATAGCCTTTTTTTTTACTGCGTGCTGACTTTTAATGTGCTGAGACAACTGTAAGAAAGACATTCATAGATGAGTCTAAAGTCTGAAGTCTAAAACAATTTATTTAATAGCGCCACATAGTCACAGCTTAATTTTTTGAGTGGTCCAACATAGCGTCGTCCAGCGGTAATTGTAATAAGTTGTTTGACTGAAAGCTGACTTGTTTATCCAAAACATTAAAGCTGCATATATAACACTAGGGATGTGGTTTAGTGTGAAAAATCAGTTCAGGATTGCTATAATTGCAAATTAATCTGTCAACATTTGTATGCTTTTGGTTTTGAGAAAGTAATTATCGGCAACTTGATGTGATCATATTGTGATTGTGACATATATTGGCCCCGTATTTGAAAACCATGACATTCAACTTTTAATGAAACTCCTTTGTCTTTTAATGCCAGTAGATTTGCATTGTGTCTTCAGATTTTTCACTGCTAATTTCCACTTGAGCACTTATAAACCATTTTATTGTTTGTTGAAAATGTTTTTTGTAATGCTATATAACTCTCTCTTTTTCTTGACAGCCTCGGTCCCTGTAAGCAACAGCAGTGTGAGTAGGCGAGGAACATCCCCCTCAGCCCTGGCCAGCTGGGAGAAGCGTAGCATCCACCCTGCCACCATGTCCAGCATCACCATTGACCCCGAGCTCAAGCCCGGGGAGTTTGTCATCAAGAGCCTCTTTGCTGAGTTTGCTGTACTCGCTGAGAAGAAGATCGAGGTGGTCATGGCTGAACCACTGGTGAGTACTGCTCAGAAATTAGTACAGAAAAATGAACATTTAGTGAAAAATATTTATCTCTAGCAAAAATAAAAAATACTGTAATTAAAAAATTGTGGTGGGTTCAATGAAAATGTTAGCAGTGCAAATGAAAAACAGTCATGCAGAAACAAAAACCATTATATTTGAGTTCTGGTAATATAAATATATTGTACTGCATTTAAATTAATATATTTTTGTGAATTATTTTATTCAGGAAGGATGCATTAAATTGATAACAAGGGATAGCAAGGGATATCAATAAATCACATTTTAAATTTATAAAAGTAACAGTTATTTTAAATTGTGATATTTCACAGTGTCACAGATTTTACTGCATTTGTGATCAAATAAAGGCAAACTTGGTGGGCATAGGATGGTTTGTTTATTTGAAAATATTAACAACCCCAATCATTTAAAGTTTGCCGACTCCTGGTGAAGATGAACTGTGTGTTACCAGTAACCTCAGGGATTGAGGTGAAAGGTCAGTAGTTGTGCTTCAAGGCTTTATTTTATGAAAAAGAGAGGCAGTTGTGTGCATGAACAGCACACACACATACACTTCCCCATGTATTCCCAGAAACAGAAGCAGGGGTTTGGATTCTTGGAATGCTGTTCTGTTGGATTCTTTTCAGAGCCCCTCGTGCTGAAATACACACACATTCTCTCTCTCTCTCCAGACTTGTCCTTAAACGCTTCCTCTGTGTTCCCTCCTCTCTTTTCTTGTGTGTTTACTCAGTGGTAGATTGAGCTCTCTCTCAGTTTACTCAGCAAGAGTTTAAACTGGTAATGGCTGTATCAAGAGGCTGCAGAGAGGAGCTGCTTTAGAAAACACTGATGTTCAGCTCTGTGACTTTGAACTTCTGCCTCATAGTAAAGTGTTTGTTCAAATGTAAACAAGATAACAGAGCATTCAAATGCCATTAACCAGGAGTGCTTGAGCCATTTTACAGTCTGTGTTAACTACAAAATTACTGAAAATGGACTGAAAAGAGATTTGACTTCTCAGGGCCTGAAATTTATGTCTGAAAACTGGGATAATTCCTCACTTAAATGACAATAGGGTATTATTTCACATCGGTAAAACAAAGTCATTCTCAGTGTTATTACTATTTCACTTAACCTGCTTAAGTAAGGTTATTTTTAATAGTGTATATTTAATAGTTCTCAGTAGTGTACAAATGTATTGGATACATGAACATTTGTGATGTATATTTATAAATGAAAGAATGCATTAAAAATCACTGTCAAACTTGTATGATCTATAATGAAATTATATAATATTATCTTTGTTTGTTCTAGTAAGATGACGATTTAATATTGTAATTTCAGTATCCGTACATCCCTACTTTTTCCTGTTAAACAGTTTTTTTTGATCCGTCTGTCATTTATTAATTTACACTGTATTGTTTGTATCTTCTTTCCTTCAGGAGAAGCCCCTTTCCCGCTCACTGCAAAGAGGAGAAGATGCACAATTTGATCAGGTTAGTATATGTGTCTCATTTAATCATTTAATAATTTTAAATGTGCGTAGAATATCTCTTTCCTATCCTCTTTGCTTTTCAGTCCTCTCTTTCTCTCACTCTCATCACTCATTTCTGATTAGCGCAGAACTTTTAACAGCAGAGCTGCAGCAAAATGCTTTGTTTAGCAAAATGCAAAGCAAATGAGACATCATCGTGCAATGGATCCAGTCAGTGCCATTAGGCCTGTGAGAAAGAATGAGCCAGTGAGAATGTGCTCTGTATGCAGAAAATCACAGCAATATGTGTCTGTGTGTGTCTATACTTTAGAGTGAACAGAGTTTTGCGGTGTGTGTGTGTGTGTGTGTGTGTGTGTGCGCTCACTGGACATTGCCAAGAGCAGAATCGCTGTGTCATCCGCAGCAGTAGATCAGCACAGGCTGCTGGGAGTGTGCGCGCGTGTGTGTGTGTGTGTGTGTGTGTGTGTGTGTGTGTGTGTTTGAGAATATATCAGTTCAGGGTGTTGGAGTGTGTCTGCCAAGTGCCATGAGGGCCGGGAGAGCAGTTACATAACTCTCCTTAACCACATACATCATCCTGTTCCACACACACACTCACCTGATGCAGGCCGCATATACAGCAGGGTCTAAAAGTCTGGGAATCAAAATCCGATTTAATCTTAGATATAAACAGTTTTGAAATAAACAGAACTTTTATTTGCTGCTATTGTTGTTGTTTCAAAGTTCTGGGACTTGGAATAATTTTTTGTAACAAATAAACATTATTATGTAAATTGAATAAGATGTATTTCAGATACTAGATTATAGATCACTAATGAAATGAGTGAATTTGTGAGCATGTGACTCTTTGTACAGAGGATCAGATGTTCTTTCTTCCATTTGAGCCCTAGATGCTTTTTGGGATCATCCAAGATCATGCTAGAAAGCATGTTGATCAAGGTTTGACGATTCGCTAGTGGTAATGTTTCACATCTGCTAAACTGTGTTGTTTTACTATTTCTGTTATATTACTATTATAGTATTTATGTACTAGTATATTGTTATAGTATTTACAATTAGATTTTCAGCTTTCCTTTTAAGTTTCAGTAATTTTATGTAAGCTTACGTTTTTTATATAATCTTTAGATTTGATTTTAGCTTTATTTCAATTAATGGAAACAATTTTTAAAAGTTGTAGTTAACACTGCTGCTTAATGAATGCATATAAATGTGTTTATTTATATTCATGCAGCTTGAGTGCACAGAAAATAAAGGAAGTGTTAGACAAAGTAAATATTATGACATTTTGAACAGTTTTGCTTAATTACTGTTAGCATTACATAATTTAATCACGATTAATCGCATCCAAAATAAAAGTTGTTTACATAATAAATAAATTAATAAATACATATTTAATGACATATAATAAATGATATGAAATATAAATATAAACACACAAATATTTTCTAAATATATGCTATATCTGTGTCTTTTATGTACGTAAATAATACACACACATTATGCAAACAAATTGTTTTGTATGCAAATAATCATTTGACAGCAGCACTAATAATGATATGGAATGAAAAAATGTATTTAAAAAAAGTGTAATATAGAAGTATTTTCAATAATTATCTTTTGGATCCCAGTGTACCTCTGAACATTAAATTTTTTTTTTTAACATGCACAATTTTCTTTCTGCACATTAGTCTTTTTTTGTTCACAGCACTAGCACACACACACTGATTTGGCTATTGGATTTGCCTGTGCCGATTGTCAAGAACTGCATGTTCAGTCAGTGACGTGTTATGACTGCAGAGAGATCTGCTCTGCTGAATCACACCGTAGTGAACCATACCATCCCTCACTCACTCACTCATCAGCATACGCACTCTTCTACTCTACTGCCATATATCTCTGTGTGTGTGTGAGTCAGAGAGATGCTTGGTGCTGGGTTACTGCAGTGAAAGGTTGAGTAACCATTGGACGTATCATCCTACACCCATCCTGCCCTCACAATAGGACAGATCAATACCTGACTGCACTCAAATGTGCTGCCATATCTCTTGCTTCCCTTTCCTTTTCTTTCCATTTCTTTCCATTTCCATCCATTTCCATCCATTTGTGTATTCTCTGCTTAGATCGTTCACTTCAATCA
>JAUMHE010000075.1:9582166-9662547 GCA_032359235.1 Enteromius mattozi
TTTCTTTCCATTTCTTTCCATTTCCATCCATTTCCATCCATTTGTGTATTCTCTGCTTAGATCGTTCACTTCAATCAACTTGACAGTGTTTTTTATTCATTAGGCTTTACAGACCAAATAAAATGGCTTTCCCAATTAAAGTCTGTGCTGCAAATAACCAATATTTCAGAGGTGGAGAAAGTTTGTATTTTTGAGTGAAAGATTTATTTTTTTTGTACTTGAAATAACTTGCACTGATGAATCATGTAAAACAACCACACTGCCATTTATTATTTATTATTGCAGTTTATTTGTATGATTTATTATTTATTATTATTCTGCATTGTGACACACATCCGAGTGAAACAGATTCAAATCTCAATACCATTTCAATTCAATATGACAAGATAAAAAAGGTAACACTTTATTTTATAGTCTCTTAACTAGTTGCTTAACATGCATATTACTAGAATATTATCCATTTATTAGTAGTAATTAAGCATATATTAATGCCATATTCTACGTCCCTAGTCCTACCCAATACCTAAACTTAACAATTACCTTACTAACTATTGTGGCAAATAAAGAATTTATTGAAGAGAAAATCATAGTTAATAGCAAATAAGTGTTAACAAAAAAGGTAACATATGCATGAATGATTCATTTGTTACAAAATCAAAAATATGCATTTATGCCTTTAATAACTTTAATAACTTTATTTGATTACTTATTTGATTTCATGTGGTTTAACCTGCATAAAGAGTGTGTCTTTGAGCTGTATTACTGTGTTTGTGTGTTACAGTTAATAAGCTCTATGAGCTCCATAGCAGAACACTGTTTGCCTTCGCTGTTGCGGACGTTGTTTGACTGGTACAGAAGACAGAGCGGGACAGAAGACGAGTCGTACGAGTACAGACCCCGCTCCAGCACCAAGTCCAAAGGGTGAGAAGACACACAAATATATATTTTGCACAAATACAAATCAATGTGTGTTTCTGTTTTTCTTTTCTTTAGCAAAAGCTTCAGCAGATGCATATGATGTGCCTTTTTTCCTGAGACTTTATATTTGGAGTTGATTAAATGTGCTTTCATTCTAACTTGTGAATCGTGCTCTTTTGATCTTTCTTTAGAGATGAACAGCACCGAGATAAAGACTACCTACTGGAGCGAAGGGACTTAGCCATAGACTTCATTTTTTGTTTAGTTTCTGTGGAGGTTTTGAAACAGGTGAGGTGTTTGTTTCATTGCTTAGGTGTGGTGTCTCTGAAGGTGTGTTGTGGCATTAACATGCATGGACTTGCTAAGAGTGTATCAGGGATCCTGAAGTAAAACAGTGACCATTACATCATAGCTGATGTCGGTGAAATGTTTTCCATAGATTCCCCTTCATCCCGTGCCAGACGCCTTAGTACAAGAAGTCCTTAACCTGGCATTCAAGCACTTTAAACACAAAGAGGGGTAAGTCTGTATACGCAAACACACACTTTCCTATGCAAATTCTACAGATGTACCCTGGACAAATGCAAACCTAATGTAAGACACACAAGTGTGTGATTTCTAAAACTACCTGTAGTTAAATTGGATCGTGTGCATTACATCATTTTGTTTGTATGTGCACTTTTGTTCAGAAATTTGGGGTAGGTCACCAAGGCTGCATTTATTGAATCAAAATACAGTAAAGCTATAATATTTTGAAGTAATTGTGACATAACTTTGATTGTTGTCATGGTTTGTTTGACAGGTACTCAGGCCCCAACACTGGTAATGTGCACATCATCGCTGACCTCTTCGCTGAGGTCATCGGAGTCCTTGCCCAATCCAAGTGAGTCCATCCCAAAATTACAGTGAGCTTACAGTGTACCTTCTGGGGTATCTTGAACATTGTAAATATTCACTTTGTATATTCAATATTCAAGTTGAAAATGATGTACGCTCACAAAATGTGTTCAGTCATATCTGTGGCCTAAAAGTAGTTTTATTTTACGTGAAGTATAAAGCTGAATGATGAAGTTGATGCTGGCACATCATTCAGATCTCCCATCAGAGTTAACAAAGCCCTCAAACTCCTCGTTCAGTCACACTTACTTGCCTCGAGCTAAATACAGATGATTTGTACAGTCTTGGGACACTTTTAATGTTTCTGTAATTCTCTTCTCGCCACACGCTAAAACTCCCTCACAGCTACATGAAACTGTCTGTTTAAGCTATAATGTAATTTAGCCCTGTGCTGTAATAGTCAGGGCCTGAAATTGATTTACCACAGTGCTCAACCTCCCCTCCAGTTCATGATTTCCTGTGCGGAGCCACTCTGCCCTGAGGACAATGTTTGAAGAGGCTGTTTTACATAATATGATAAAAGCATGATGCGCTGACTGTGGTCCTTGCTTATTTGGATCTAGCTTGTTTGCATTAATATATTGGGTTTTGTTTTTTACTTAAGAGAAACTTGAAATCTTGAACTTGAACAATTATAATAACCCTCAGATGGTAATAAGCCAGTTTTTATTCACCCTGTTATGTGACATGTTTAGATTTAGTAAAAGGCTCCTACACACATTTGTTGATAGAAACTCGACACTGAATTTTTATCAGCTGTTGTGTGAATAGGCTAGACACCTAATTTCAGCATGTTAATTAATTTCTATTTGTGTACAGGTTTCAGGCAGTGCGTAAGAAGTTCATCACAGAGCTGAAGGAACTGAGGCTGAAGGAACAAAGTCCTCATGTGGTGCAGAGCATCATCAGCCTCATCATGGGCATGAAGTTCTTCAGAGTCAAGATGTACCCCGTTGAGGACTTTGAGGCTTCTTTCCAGTTCATGCAGGTCGAGACACATGCAAACACAGATGTGTACTGCAGGGTTTCCCATACGTTGATTTTAATTGTGGCGGGCCGCCAGCAGATTCGTCAATAATAAAGGCGTACAAAAGAGCGTTTCCAAGCACCTGTCGCTTATTGACTGTTTGGACTTTTTTAAATATGAACACAATTCGTCTGTTAATATGACCATAGTTTGGTACTCAGGCACAGACAGTGCGCAGAATGAGACATTGGGACGCAATGACGTCATATACGTATGCTAATTAATGTGACGTCACCTGCCGCCACAAGTCTGACAAAATCCTGTGGGAAACACTGTACTGTATGTTCTTGTGGCTTTGTAATGAGCTGCTGAGGGTTTTTTTGTGATTTATTCACTGAAAAGTTGTCTTTAAAGAGTTCAGAAACCCAAAAATGAAAATTCTTTCATCATTTACTCACTAGCATGCTGTTCCAAACCTTTATGACTTTCATTTATCTTCATAATATAAATGACAGTGTTTTAATTTAAGCTTTGACACTTTAAATAATTCATGTAGACAATGTAAAATAAATATTTTGAGACATGCTAAATTTATATGATGAACAGATTTTATTTGTTTGCAAATAAATTCTAATAAATGCACATACGTACAGGTTTTCAAATAAGTATGCTTGACTTTTAATCATGAGTCAGAAATTACCCATATATTTTAATAAAAAATTCTTTCATATGTGTTTATATTTTCTTGTGTTTATATAAGTTGTATGGGTTTAAAAAAAACATTTAGAGTGAGTAATTAATGACAATTTACATTTTGGGTGAACTAATCCTTTTATTTTGGACACTAAAGATTTTCTTAGTGTTACAAGATATACCTCATGATTTGAGTATATATAAATGTATATGATGGAGTAAATATATATATATTTTTTTTTTTTACCTAGCATAAAAGAGGGCTTGACTTTCTCAACAATTAAAATCCAACAACATCAATAAAAGTTTTACAAAATCTCTTGAATAGATATTCAGTTAATTATAAAAAAAAATATTTTATTGACAAAAAACATTTAACTTTGTCCCATAGACATGTCCTTGGAATGGATTATGAATTGCATGCATAAAAACAGAATGACTGATTATTTTGAGTTAAGCAAACTTAAGCACCTCTAGTTCATTTGTTGAAAAATAAATACTGTAAATATTGTTTTTTAACTTTTCAGTATGCATTTATTTATGTTCTGTTTTTGTGTATTGTGCCAGATCATCACTGTCAATACATATTGAGTCTCGTCTACTCTATTGTCATTCAGACAGTACTACTTTTGTTTTATCTGCAAGCTCTCTGTAGTCATGCCTCATAAAATCTCTTGAGTAACAGTCTCAATGTGTTGGCCCTACCTTTGCCAACAAGACTGTGTGGAGCAATTCCTTTAAATTAGTCAGTTACAGACAGTGAAGTCCTGCACTTAACAAGCACCGTAATCCAGGGATTTTTATTGAGCCAATAGCTGCAAAGCGATGCTGTATTTTACTGTAGACCTCATATTTCTCCAGCCGCTGTGTGTGAGAGTGCAGGCCTTACAAAAGATTTAATAGTGGTGCATCATTTTCAGTTACTAAAACTGTACATTTATGAGTTTCTCTCAGACGATTAGTGTGAAGATTTGCATTTATTAATTAAATGTTTTGTTTTGTGTCTCTGAGCAGGAATGTGCTCAGTATTTCCTGGAGGTGAAGGACAAAGATATCAAACATGCACTGGCTGGCCTGTTTGTTGAGATCCTCATCCCTGTAGCTGCTGTAAGTACTGCAGAGCTCTCCATTCGTTTAAATGATATAACATCATTCACGTCTGTGCAAAAATCATTCCTATAAGCCAGATTTCACATGCATACTTTAGAAATTCGACGCATTCTGGCTTAATTGCAACATTGCTCCATCAACTCTGATTTAAATTAGTGTAGTTTCACAATATGGCAACACAGAACATTACACAACTTTCCAATAATTTAAATCAGAAATTGTGTGATCTGTAAACACCCATTCCAGGTTTTTCGATTTGCACCCAGTTACTGATTTTTAATTAGACATTTAAGTATAAGCAATATTTTGAGAGGTAAACTGTATGTAAACTGGAAAATCTAGCTGGTTGTGTGTCTGATAAAAGCAAAAGTTGTGCCTTTCAAAAAAACCTGCACATTGTCTTTAGGCAAAATCACTCAACTCTGCTCCCTTTTTGTTTTAAATCGATCACACACCGATTTAAACACTTTGAAATGGTGGACCAGATCATTTGACAGAGGCTCAGAGACTGTTCTGCAGCATTCATGATGGTACATGTCTTGTCAAGTGGTTTGAGGTGGAGCTTGTGGAATGAGTTGCTACAGAAACACAATTGAAATGTATTTCGTTTTGCATTGACAAGATGAATAGCTCTGAGTGATTTGTGTGCTGTTCTGCACCAAGCGGGTGTAGCTCAGCATGAGGACTTATATGTTTGTGCTTGTGTGTTTTTGGAAGGCGGTGAAGAATGAAGTGAATGTGCCCTGCCTGAAGAACTTTGTGGAGATGCTCTACCAGACGACCTTTGACCTCAGCTCAAGAAAGAAACACTCACTGGTACAGTCCTTTGTTTTCCTTTGATACATACTTTCCCACAATCTTCTGCAGCCTAGATCATTCTGCCACCCAGAAGGCTGTCATTCTTTCTTTTGTGGAGCTCAAAAAGACAAGTTTAACCGATTCCACCGGTCGTCCTTTACCATGCAGTTACAAAGCTTCAGAGAGTACCATACTATCAGTGGGCCATAGGAGATTTGCATTTGTATTTAAAATTTTTAGTGTCTGCTCAATCAGTAGGATAGATTGAGGAATAGTGGTTTTTCCACTGTAAATCCATCCTAGCTCACCTTGTCAAGTGCATGAAAGAAGTTGCAATGTCTGATTTTTTTTTAATTTTTATATATATATAAAGCTTTTTGTCTCTTTTTCTCTCCTTAGGCATTGTATCCCTTGGTTACATGTCTGCTGTGTGTTAGTCAAAAGCAGTTCTTCCTCAATAACTGGCATATCTTCCTTCAGAACTGCCTTTCCCACCTAAAGGTAATGTTTTCTAACAGTGAAATGAATAGAATTGTGTTTACTTTAGCTTTGTGACATCCTTGAAAAAAACAAACAAAAAAAACACTAGAGCTGAGATTGCACCATAGAAAATGCAGCTTAAAAGTAGCTATAAATCTTACCTATTAATCACGTTGTTTGGGCACTGCAAAAACAGAGGAGCTGATACATACAGATTCTGCATCCTGGAGGCAGGTTTGATGATTTAATATGAAAATTCGTTCTGTGAGTGGGTTGGTTCACTTACATCATTTCAGAGAAAGGTGTGGTGTTACAAACAACGTCTATAAAATGCCTCTTGCTTATGCCGTTTGGTTAGTTATACCTGCGTCATTCACTCTTTCTCAATCATATCTCCAAACCGCGTGTGTTTGTGCTTGTCCACGTACTTTTTCATCGTCGCTGGTTCATCTACCAGGATGTGATCATTTTATTGGTTTCCTAACTCCCTTTCCACAATGATTGAGTTTCCCTCCAATCTATTCAAATTCATCATGTGAATCTTGAGGATTGATATTTGATGCTTTGATTTGGTGGTGGTGATTTTATAAATGAGTAATCAAACTCGATGTAACTCCCTGCGGTACCGATTAAATCCTTTACTCGCTTTTCGAGTCTAGATCAGGACTGGATCAGAATTGGACTGTAGTGTGAATCTTACTCCAAATCCACTTCGGGCTGCTTCTTACACTCGTGCGAACGATTCAGGATCAGAAATGACGTTTTCTCAGTGATCTGGTGTAATGTCTTTAGCCAACTGAGCCCAGGTTTATGGGATTTGTAGTCTCAGTGCTGGATAATTCCTCCCCTGATTGATCCATGGACTCCCTTTGCAGTTCTGCTTGTCTGTCTGCTCCTCTATCTGGTCTAACCCTGCTGTAGTTTGTCTTCCCAGATCAACAGACCTTAGTCAGAGTGGACATTGTTTTTTTGGAATATGCATTAAGTTTTATATAGTGTCTACTCTGACTAAAGTCAGCACTATCACTCTTGCTTGTAATCATTTGTTTGCATGCACTAATCTTGCTTCACATTTTTGTTTATAGTTGTATTTTTAAAAAATTGCTGCCTGCTGTTTGTCTTCTCACTCATCAGAAACTCTATATCAGCACATCAACTGTATTTAAGTTAAATATAAAATAATCTTACTAGAGGCTTTTGTCTAATGGGCCATTTCCATTCCTTAAGGAAGTATAGATAAATGTTAGAATACTTGTGTTGATTCTGTAGCGAATCTGACACTGAAGTATTAAAACCCATGCACCCGGCACTTTGTTTTGCATGTTGTTGTAGCACAAAGCTTTGTTTTGTTCTTAAGTTTGTGTCTTGTTCTTTTTCTAACCTGCATGTCTTCCCCATCACCGTCACCCACTGTCCTTTGTCATCTTTTTTGTTACCCCTGCGTTTATTGGCTCCAGATGCCGTCAAACAACAGCATCCGTAAGCAGATTGAAACCCTGCAGGTGAGTTACCATGGTTACCCACAAGGGAGCTAGCAGAAGTCATGTGATTGACCTGTGTTCCACATGGCCTTCCTGAGACCTCTGGCACTTTTGCCTGTCCATAGACGAAACAATACTACATAGCTTCATTACTGTCCTGCTGTCCTCAAGAGTTCACACAGGAAAACCACCCAGTTCAAGGAGTCACTGATGAAGGCGTGAAGAATTTTTTTATCTGAGGCGGCATTAATTCAGCTCAAAAATCTCTTCTTTCACTTTTGCCTAAACAAATCTAGAAGTATTTTGCATTGCTATACATTTCAAAAACAAACGTAGGTGATAATATAGAATTATAATTCTTTAATCAAATTATGTGTTAAATATGGAAGTGATTTTAATCTTGCAGGTGGGACTGAACTCTTAGCCTAAATTTTAATGTTGCTAGTTTGCAGAAAAGTTTGACAGCAATCACAATGCACTTCTAGAAACAATATTAAAAAAAGGTTTGTTTGCAGTGGCTTTGAATGTACAACTATTTAAAATGTATCTGCAGACTCAAAAGAACAGAGAGAAAAAATTATTCTTGGTAATTCAATAAAGAAATGGCATCCCTGTTGATAAAAGACACCAGGGAGCCTTCACTGTACTAGTGCTCTAGTACTTATGTAGTTGATGTCATATCGCCCCCTATGGTGAATGTTGGTCATTACACCCTGTTTGATGCTCTTTGCTGCAACCTGATTAGTGTGTGTGTGTCCAAGAGAGACACTGAGTAGCCAAAAGAGTGAGTGAGACAACTGCTTAGTCAATGACTCGAATTTGGACGAGCCGTGATGTGTTAATCACAGATTCATTAGCAGAGTTTTTATGAATCCCTCTTTCATCATCCAGTTGCTTCTGCTGAGCAGACGATTTATGAGTCATCTCTTTGTGCATCAATGCAGTTAAAGCAGAAATTATGGCTCTTATTGGCTTGTAAATGGAGTCCAGTGCGTCATATTCCTCATTAACTCGTCACGAGCAGCAAGTGAACTATTGATCACCCATCATGACACAGATGAAGCAGCATCTCTTTATGAATGAATCTAGCATATTTTCTAGGCTGAGTTCATTTGAGAATTGTCTTTGGAGGTCATTTTGACTCACTGTGGTATTTGTAAGATTTTGCTTAGCGTGAAGCCACTTTAAAGCAGTGTGTTTGTAAAAATCCACAATTTATTTATTTATTTTTTTTGCATTTTTACCTTTTGGAAATAAATGCCTTATTTCATGAGATCTTGTTGTCTGAGCATTTTTGTATCTTTCTTTTTTAGAACAAAGATCCCAAAATGTCTCGTGTAGCACTGGAGTCTCTGTACCGGCTGCTCTGGGTTTACATCATCAGGATCAAGTGTGAGAGCAACACAACCACACAGAGGTAGGACACACTATCCTACACGATCATACAGATTTACAGAAATATGTTGAATTTATGCCAGTTGCGCACATACTGAGAATACAAACACACCATTGTTTGAGAAGATAATCATCTCACAGACATAAACAAATATGTACAAACTGAGTCTTGTAGACAATTCTTGTTTATATGTATATAACATTTCACATGATCTCTGTTCCTTTACAGTCGTCTCCTCAGTATTGTAACAGCACTTTTCCCAAAGGGCTCTCGCAGCGTGGTGCCCAGGGACACACCCCTCAACATCTTTGTTAAAATTATTCAGTTTATCGCTCAGGTAAATAAAAATAATACTAAACACTCAAAACATATTTTAGAACAGCTAAGGTTCATATCCAGGCTTTTTGACATATCCTCTTTACTTTCAACTATCTATTATTTTATAATAAAGGTAAAATGATCACAATGACTATGTTGGTTTTGGTTTATTTCGTTGGTTTTAATTGGTTTGTGGCACGTTGTTTTTTCCTCTCTAAAGGAACGGCTGGACTTTGCCATGAAAGAGATCATCTATGACCTGCTGTGTGTGGGCAAGTCCCACAAGACTTTCACCATTAATCCTGAGGTGTGTGAAGACATTCACATAATGTGCCAGCCATTAAATATTTTGAAAAAAAACCTTAAATTGTGGTAATGGATGGACAAAAAGATAAACGTTGAAATTAATTATCTCTCTCTCTTCTCTCTCAGAGGATGAATATTGGTCTTCGGGCCTTCCTGGTGATAGCCGACAGCTTACAACAGAAGGATGGCGAGCCGCCCATGCCCACTACAGGTGTCATCTTACCTTCAGGCAACACACTGCGGGTCAAAAAGATCTTCCTCAACACCACCCTCACAGACGAGGAAGCCAAGGTCATCGGTACGGACCCTTACAGTTCCTACACAGCTCTCCAAAGTGAAGCCTGTGCCTACCCTAAAGCGTTTTAGGTCATATTCGAATAGTTGATTTTAATGTACTTGTGATTCCTGGAGCTGTTCTCATTGAACTTTCAGCAGAAATGCAGTTGTAACATCCTGCCAAGTTCTTTTTTTGTGTGTGTGTGGTTTAAAGCAAGAAAGTTAGACATATTTTGGGATTGTAATTGTGGTCCATTCTTTTTTTATCTATGTGGGCATTGGTCAGAATTTCTTCATATACAGTACTTAAATTTGACTTTACATTTTTAGTAGTTTGTTTAGCTTTTTCCAAGAAAACTCATTGCAGTGTCCGTTAGTGGAGATAGTGGTTTTATTTATCTGCCCTCATTGTTTAGGAGTTCAGGAAATGCCTCTGTATGTAGTCTATTGTAACATTTTCCGTTCTTGTACCAGATTTTGCGTGTGAACTAAGTTGTTTTCTTTCTGTGTTTGTGTAGGTATGTCTCTGTATTACCCTCAGGTTAGGAAGGCCCTGGACAACATCCTAAGGCACCTGGATAAAGAGGTGGGGCGATCCATGAGCATGACCAACGTTCAGATGTCCAATAAAGAGCCTGAGGACATGATCACGTTAGTTTCTTGAGATTTTATTTGCATAAGATTTTTTTATTTGCATAAGAACTAGGAATTTTTTTAATGAAATGAAAATAAATGGTGTTGCTTATTATGTTTGTGTTCTGCTGTAGTGGGGAGCGTAAACCAAAGATTGATCTGTTCCGGACATGTGTAGCTGCCATTCCTAGACTAATCCCGGATGGCATGAGCAGACAGGATCTCATCGAGCTACTGGCCAAGTAATGACCTGTGACCCTCATGTCAACCCTCATTCATCACCACAAGAAAACTCCAACCCCCATTCACTAGTTCTGCTGTTGCTCAAGAACAATTACATTTATGTCTACTGACTATTCACAGAATTTCATGATTTGTTTCTGATTCACTGGCTATCAATTTGGTTCAATATTGAGTGTTTTGGAAATACTTCCGTTTAAATATCAACAGGGTGGTTATTACATTTCAGCTATTGTTACATAATTTACTGATTGCTACAGTACAAGATGTACATTGTGAATTGCTCTGGGTTCACTTTTTTGTATTTACATATTTCCCAAAATGTCAGAACTCATATGTCACCGTTACCCGCTTGACCTCTCTGCGGTTCTGGTGACGCAGGATACTGTTATTAAGATGATGATGTGTTGCATTTATTCTTTAAACAATGACTTCCATTCTCCCACCCATCCAGACTGACCATCCATATGGATGAGGAGCTTCGTGGTCTGGCGTTCACAACTCTGCAGGCTCTGATGATGGACTTCCCAGACTGGAGAGAGGACGTGTTGTCTGGTTTTGTGTATTTCATTGTGAGGGAGGTGACTGACGTTCACCCCACACTACTGGACAATGCTGTCAAGATGCTGCTGCAGCTCATCATGCAGTGGAAGCAGGCGGTACAGAGCAGCAACCGCAGCCAAGATTCACAGGTACACACATACAATTATAATATTATATAATTCACATTTACTTTTAGTGATTTTGCAGACGCTTTAATCCAAAGTGACTTACAAATGGGAAATATATAAAACAATCATAAAGATCGAACAGATAGAAGAAGTTCTCATAATACCTGCCTTTTTTCTTTTTTTATATATAGTAATTTGGGATAAAATCAGGTAGTGTCGAAGGAGATGAGTTTTCAGCTGTTTGAAAGTTTCAGCTGTTTGAAGTTTAATGATGTGTGTCTGCATTGGGAGCCAGTGCAAGGAGATAAAGAGAGGTGTAACATGGGCTCTTTTGGGCTCGTTTAAGAGCAGTCATGCTGCTGCATTCTGAACCATTTGTAGAGGTTTGATTGTGCTTGGAGGAAGTCCAACCAGAAGAGCATTGTAGTAGTCCAGCCTTGAAATGACAAGGGCCTGGACAAGAAGTTGTGCAGCATGTGGGTTAGGAGGGGCCTGATCTTTCTGGTATTGTGTAATGTGAACCTGCAAGATCGAGCAGTCTTTGCAATGTGGTCCTTGAAGGTCAGCTGATCATCAAAGATTACACCAAGATTTCTGACCGAAGTTGATGGGGTAATTGTAGACGAACCTGGCTGGATGGTGAAGTCGTGCTGTAGAGCTGGAGTGGCCGGGAAGACAAGAAGCTCAGTCTTGGCCAGATTGAGCTGCATATGATGATCTTTCATTATGCTGAGATGTCCGCCAGGCAGCCTAATATCCATGTAGCTACCATTGGATCATCTGGTTGAAAAAAGAGAGAGAGCTGTGTGTCATCAGTGTAGAAGTGGTAAGAGAAGCTAGTTGCCTGTATGATGGGATCCAGCGATGTAGCGTATGTGAACAAGAGGAGGGGTCAAAGAACCGATCCCTGAGGAACCCGTGACCAGTTGATGTGTTTTGGATACCTCTCCTCCTCCCTTTCATTCTTAGCTGATGTGTATTTATTTAAGTTACTAAGTGCAATCAAAAGTATAAACAGCAACGAAAATGCAACATAGAAATAGGTAGGAAACTCCTTTCTAGCAGGAAGTAATAAACAACAGACCTACGAACAAGTATTAAAAATGCTTACTCGCAGTCATCTGTCTCTTCTGGTGGCAAATTGTCTTCTAATATATTTTGTTAAAAAAATAAATAAATAAATAAAAAAAAAAGGCATCAGCAAAGATTAATTAAATTGATCAAAAGTGTCAGTAAAACCTTTATATTGTTAAAAACATTTTTTTTGTCTAATTATCAAAAAAATGTGGTTTCCATAAAAAAAATTTAGAAGCAGAAAAAACTTACAGGACAAAATTGCATTTTAACACACATATTTTAATAGAATAGTTATTAAGTAATTATTTTAAATTGTAATAATATTTCACAATTTTACGGTTTTAATGTATATTATAGTCTTTCTAACTTTTGAATGATTTTTATAGTTTTATGTTTTTATATTAATTTATCGTATATTTTTAGTTTTATATATTTATTTATATATATATTTTCCCATGTATTTTGTAGAGACCATCTCTCCCTCTAGAGCGATCTCCTCTCTGGACAGTTCTGCATGTGGTGGAGGGTCTGGCTCTGGTCGTGCTGTGCAGCTGTCGACCAGCAACGCGCAGACTCGCTGTCAATGTCCTCAAAGAAGTCCGATTACTGCACACAGCCCTTGGCATCGCTAAGGTAACCATCTGTTTTAAATGACTTCCTGTTGTTCACCTGCATGAGATGACATTTTTCTTTTTGTTTGCTCTTCTTATTTTTTTTTTTGTCATTTTTTTCGCTCAGGGAGATGAGGAGCTGGCTATCGATGTGATGGACAGAATGAGTGCTTCAGTCCTTGAGAGCTTTATTCACCTTACTGGGGCGGATCAGGTGAGGGAATGCTGGACATTATGTTTTTTTGGATGTTTGTGTCCCCTCCAGACAGGAATGCTTAGAAATCTAAAAAAGTAAAAATGAAACAATATCAGGTTTGCCTTTTTTTTTGTTTGTTTTTTGCCACTTTTTGCTGTAGACAAATCTGCTGTACTGTCCCAGTGGAATAGACCTTCAGACTCTGGCAGAGTGGAGCTCGTCTCCCATCAGCCACCAGTTTGATGTGGTAAGCCCCTCCCACATCTGGGTGTTTGCCCATGTGACGCAAGGTCAGGACCCCTGGGTCATCAGCCTATCTAGTTACCTGCGGCAAGAAAACCTGCCCAAGCACTGCCCTACTGCGCTGAGCTACGCTTGGGTCTTCGCCTCCACACGGCTTCAGCTGCTCTCGCCACAAGTCGACATCAAGTATGTTTTTACATTCAAATGTGTCTCTAGTAGGACTGGGTGACATGGGTAAAAATAATTATACAGTATTTTAAAGGGATCTTACGATATTGCCAAAAAGAACATTATTTTGTGTATTTGGTATAATGCAATGTGTTTATGGGGTTTGAGGCTCAAAAACATTTTTACATTTTATACTGTCTTTTTATGCGTTGCATCACGGCTTGTAAACATTATCGTGTCTGCATTTGTGATGGGAGAAACGACAGACAACAAGCACTATTCTACACTGCTCAAAACTCATGTTTGAATAGTCAGCGGCAAATCCTTTTAATAGAAAACACAGGCACAGTCAGCTTAGGCTGCTCTCCAGGTTCAGGAATCAGTTCTTCGTAAATGCGCTGAACTGTTCTGGAACAGTGTTGTGAATACAACTTAACCACTGATTTCTAGTTGTGTTCTCTTATGGAAGCACAAACAAAGTAGTTTCACTTTCACAATGACATACAGCGTTTCCTGAACATGGCACCCGCAGCAACACACAGTGAGGTATAGATGTGGGTGCTTGTTTAAACGAGACGTTTTAATGGGGCGTGGACAAGTCATAAATTTTATACAGAATATCTCTTTGGTTTTGAGAGTGTAGTCTTTGCAACTTTAGGGATCTTATCTATGCACTAACAGCTTGTAACACTCCAAAGAGAAAGGAAATTTTTAAATCGCATCATATGACCCCTTTAATATTTTCAGACTATATTTGATAGCCATTATTGTTATCATTTATTCTTTTATTTGTCAAGCTGTTTGTTTATGATCTGTTTTTGTAAGACAGATTATGTGACTTTCCTGTGTGACCTTTGACCTTGCAGCAGCCCGATCAATGCTAAGAAGGTGAACAGCATGAGCAGTAGTAGTGACTCATATGTTGGCCTTTGGAGGAACTACCTAATCCTCTGCTGCAGTTCTGCCACCTCTTCCACATCTTCATCCTCCTCATCCTCTTCCTCATCAGCCCCTGGCTCTGTACGCTGCTCCCCACCTGAAACGCTGGCCTCCACCCCAGACAGCGGATACAGTTACGACTCAAAGGTCAGAGGTCACGGCACCCTACCAGCTGTAATGTCAGATACAAGAAAAAGCTTTTTTGAATGTAGTATATATTTGCACATTGCCTGACTTGGAACACCATATTTGAAACAAGATGGTTGTCTTTGCAGATCATTAGCATTCCGTCCCCTTCCTCCTTGTTCAAGCATGTGGTTCCCATGATGCGCTCTGAGAGCATGGACATCACGGAGTCTCTCGTCCTGGGGCTTGGCAGGACCAACCCTGTTGCCTTCAGGTACACTTTAAGATCACCTGACACAAAAAGTGCATACATAATTATATTGCGTTTTAACACAGTGGTGTATCTTACAGAGAGCTTTTGGAGGAGTTAAACCCCATCATTAAAGAAGCACTTGAGAGAAGGCCAGAGGTGAGTTCACCACAGTTTGATACTTGACCCTGTGAAGGAATCCACGCCTGTGAGGAAAAATGTTTCAGCTAGACAATTTAAATGCGAGCTTTTTGTCCATCTATGATACAGTTGCAAATCTAAACAATTTTATTGATCCTTGTGTTTTTTTTTTTTTATGTTTCTGCAGAACATGAAACGACGCCGGCGTCGTGACATTCTCAGAGTCCAGCTGGTCCGGATATTTGAGCTATTGGCCGATTCTGGAGTCATCAGTCAGACGTAAGTCTCACAACATGTACACCACTACTGGGGGCAGCAATAATGTGTCAATGTTCGCACAAAAAAATTAAAGGAAAAATTCACCCAAAAAGCAATGGTTGAGAAGTTTTTAATATTTCAATTGTTTAATTTTTAATTTTTTTTTAAACCCGACTGTGTTCATCTGAAAGAAGAAACTTATACACACCTAGGATGGCTTGAGGATGAGTAAATTATGGGGTCATTTTATTTTTTGGGTGAACTATTCCTTTAAGTGACACAACTGTTTTCAACATTGATAATAAGAAATGTTTTTTGAGTACCAAATCAGCATATTAGAATGATTTCTGAATGATCGTGTGACAGAATACTGAAATAACAGTGCTGAAAATATAAGCTTTGCCATCAAATAATATATTGCAGTATAAAAAAATAATGTATTTCAAATTGTAAAAATATTTCACAAATGTATTTTTTTTTCTCTATATTTTTGATCAAATAAATGTAGCTTCGGAAGAGAAATGCTTTCTCGTGGGGTTGACTTTGTTGACATTGTCCAACACGCTTAACATAGCAGCTGGTTTTTATTTTATTTTATTTTATTTTATTTTTTTGCGAAAGTCATAAACATTTCCATTGCATTTCAAGTGATTCTATTGCGTTTTACAGCTTTCTATGAGGCATATTTCAAACTCTTTTGTTTTGCTAAGGCTAATTCCATAGCTAGCAGTTTTTGTATCATAAACAGTAAGGTGTTTGTGTATTCTGTGTGCAGTGCAAGTGGTGGTCTGGACGGGGAGTTTCACTCTCTGAGCAGCACTCTGCTGGAATATGTGGATCTCACCCGACAGCTTCTAGAGTCTGAGAACGACAAAGATTCAGACACACTCAGAGACATCCGCTCTCACTTCAGTGCCCTAGTGGCCAACATCATACAGAATGTACCAGGTACACACCCACAGAAACTCTTAGTATTAATAACTCTCAAAGCAAGTTTATTAATTTTTAACTTCAACTGATCTTATGATTGTGGTTCTGCAGTCCATCAGAGGAGGAGTATATTCCCTCAGCAGTCACTGAGACATAGTTTGTTCATGCTCTTCAGTCATTGGGCTGGACCCTTCAGCATCATGTTCACACCACTGGACCGATACAGCGACCGCAACATGCAGATCAACAGACACCAGTACTGTGCACTAAAGGTACAGTCTCGAAAAAAAAAACCCACATTTGCATTTGCGGTCACCACAGATATCACTCTCATAAATATGGTGTATGATGTGTGTCTGCACAGGCCATGTCTGCGGTGCTGTGTTGTGGTCCGGTGGCTGATAATGTTGGCCTGTCCTCTGATGGGTATCTGTATAAGTGGCTGGACAACATTCTAGACTCTCAAGACCGCAAGGTAAATGCACTTAACTCACGTTCTGACATTAGCATCACTAACAAATCAGTTTTAATGAACTTTCGCATGCATTTATGTTTGTGCTCAGGTGCATCAGTTGGGTTGTGAGGCCGTGATGTTGTTGTTAGAGCTGAATCCAGACCAGAGCAATCTGATGTTCTGGGCGGTGGATCGCTGCTACACCGGCTCACGCAGAGTTGCTTCAGGCTGCTTCAGAGCCATCGCCAATGTCTTTCATAACAGGTACGTATTGCAACATTCTTGGGATTGCATTTGTGTCAGTAATTCAGGTTAAAATGAATATTGTGTGTTTGTTTGTCTCTTACAGGGATTACCAGTTTGATACTGTGGTTTTGCTGAATCTCATCCTGTTTAAAGCTGCTGACTCTTCCAGAGATATCTATGAGGTCGCCATGCAGCTACTGCAGGTCAGTAGAGATTTTTAACCTTTTTTTTCTGTCTAAGGACACCAAGCGTGTACAATTGGGTAAATAAAATCATATGTTTGTATATTAGATCCTGGAGCCCAAACTGTTCCGTTATGCCCATAAACTGGAGATCCAGCGTACCGATGGGGTCTTGTCTCCAGCCTCCCCTCTCCCTCACCTGTACTCAGTGTCCTACTACCAGCTCAGTGAAGAATTGGCACGGACCTACCCTGAACTCACCCTTCCCATCTTCTCAGGTACATAAGCTGCCGATAAAAGATTGGGATCAATAAGAATCTCTCATGCTCATCAAGGCTGTATTAATTTAATAAAAAATACAGGAAAAAAGTAATATTGTGAAATTTCTAACATTGGTTTCCTAATTTACTTTAAAATATAATTTATTTATGTTATGCAATTTTCATCAGCCGTTACTCCACTGTCACATGATCCTTCTGAAATCATTCTGATTTGCTGATTTATTATCAGTGTATTATTGGTGTTGAAACTGTTGCACTGCTTAATATTTTTTTGAACCTGGGGTACTTTTTTCTTTATTTCACTGATTCAAAGATTTACTTACCCTTATATAAATTTTTTATATGAAATATAATGTAATAAAATTAAATTCCTCCACATAAACAATAATAATGTTATTATATTCTGTGGTGTTTTACTCAGAGGTGAGTCAGAGAATCCAGACAGCGCACCCTGGTGGCCGGCAGGTGATGCTGCATTACCTTCTACCCTGGATGAACAACATAGAGCTGGTGGACTTCAAGCCTTCAGCACGACGTCAAGAGGAACCCTCAACAACAGAGGAAGAGGAGGACGCCCATGAGAGAGAGATGATGATGGTGAACAGCCGTCGCTGGCTGAGAGGAGAGGGCTGGGGCTCACCACATGCCACTACCATGATCCTCAACAACCTCATGTTCATGACCGCAAAGGTAAACGCACACACAAGCTACATATCCACTATGTGGTGACTGTGGTACAGGTGTAAATATCTCTACATTTCTATAGCAAACATAATTTTTCCGTTTCATTTTAGATTTATTTTACTTTTAATAAATACCACTTTCATACTCAAGGATAATTATTGCGTGACTGTCTTATGGTCTGATTTTACAGTATGGTGATGAATTTGCATGGTCAGAGATTGAGAACGTCTGGACCACTTTAGCTGACAGCTGGCCTAAAAATCTAAAGATCATCCTGCACTTCCTCATCAGCATGTCTGGAGTCAACAGTGAACCGAGTCTCCTGCCCTATGTGAGTGACACCTGTCCTGGCCAGATACTCAATCCTTAAGCAAGATGGGCTGCTCTTGAGAATTTGTCCATGTTACTTCCTAACATGCTGTTGTGTTTCTGATTGTGTTTCCTCTTATTTTTGCAGGTGAAGCGTGTGGTGGTGTATCTGGGCAGGGATAAGACAATGCAGCTCCTGGAGGAGTTAATGTATGAGCTGGAGCTAACAGACCCTGTATCCTCAGCTGTCACTCATATGGATAACCCACCTTACTACCGCATTACTTCTTCTTACAAGATCCCTTCTGTTACATCAGGTATAGATACCTTAAGTCACATGCATTTATCAACATGGCCTTTATACAATTAAGATTAAGAATGTTAAACCCCAAGATTAACAGGTGATCCAAGGAAGCAATCGCATTTTCACTGTCATTTTATTAAAATGCTTTGCTCTTTCCAGGAACAACGTCCAGTAGTAACACCATGGTACCTGGACCTGATGGACACCATGAGAGCAAAATCAAAGATTCCAATATGGAAGACAGGTAAACTGATTCTAGATTTAGAAAATGTGTTCCATTTATAAACAAACAAAAAACATAAGTCATTACTCTTTACTAATCCTACTAAAAAATAAACAAAAAAACATTTATCAGCTATTGCTGTCTGGTGGTTTTTTATTTGTTGTGTCCTCAAAAGAACTAGATGAAGTTGTTAAGAGGAAACTGAATTTAACTTCTGTATATTTGCACAGTTACACTCATTTGGACATCTACACTGGTCTGAACAGTAATCTGAACAGACAGCACCATCGGCTGGAGTCCCGTTACAGCAGCAGCTCCGGAGGATCCTATGAAGAGGAGAAGAGTGAGTACATTAACATCACTGTCCTCAAACTTCTGATGTTGATCCTGCTCTGACCAAAAAAAAAACACTGAGTCTGAAAGCGTATACTAGATGTATAAAGGTAGATATATAGGTTGGATATAAAGATTAAAGGGTTAGTTCGCCCAAAAATGAAAATTGTCATTAATTACTCACCCTCATGTCATTTCAAACCCACAAGACCTCTGTTCACCTTCGAAACACAAATTACAATATTTTTGATGAAATTGGAGAGCCGTTCACATTTTTCTGCATCTGGGATCATTTCAGTTGTGTTTCTGTCTATGGAGGGTCAGATGGCTCTCTGATCTTATCAAAAATATCTTAATTTGTGTTCTGAAGATCTCTGGAATGACATGAGGGTGAGTAATTAATGACAGAATTTTCCTTTTGGGGTGAACTAGCCCTTTAAAAATCTTTTCAAATGAAATTGAAAATTTTAATATTATTTCACAATATTACTGTTAATCCTGTATTTTGATCAAATAAATGCAGCCTTGGTGAACATAAGACTCCTATCAAAATGTTAAATAATATTACAGGTCTCAAACTTTTCAATGGTGTTGTATGAACATGTTGTTTCTCTTTATAGGTGACTCTATGCCTGTCTACGCTAACTGGCGTCTAAAGGTGATGGACCATAACCGACCAGAGCCACTCCCATTTCCTCCCACCGGTGGCTGCTGGTCACCTCTGGTCGATTACCTGCCTGAGACCACCACACCTGGAGTGTCCCTGCACAGGTGATTCGACATACATATTAGTGTGTTCTAAATCATACTCGGTGCTCATCTCCTTGACCTTTGACCACTGACAACACATTGCCTTTTTTACAGGTGTAACATTGCAGTGATCTTGCTGACCGACCTCATTGTAGACCACGGGGTCAAAGTGGAATGGAGCTCATACCTTCACCTGCTGCTGCATGCCATCTTTATAGGTAACGCATGCACAACTGTACAGTTTATTACAGTTAATTAACCATCATCCCTGGAATTTTCCACATTGTATGTCCTGAAATGCATATTTGCACTGCACTTGTAGGCTTTGACCATCAGCACCCGGAGGTCTATGAACACTGCAAGCGTTTACTGCTCCACCTGCTGGTCGTCCAGGGCACCAATAGCAGTGTCCAGTCACTAGCATCTGTACTTCTTCGCAACCGTGAGCTGAACGAGCCCAGAGTTCTGACAGTCAAACCCACTCTTCAGGAGTTCAACCTCACAGGTACTTAAAACCAAAGGTGTTTTGCAATATCTGTCTGCCTCAGTTCTCTTATACAACTAAGTGGTAATGGTAATTAATTAATAAATGAGTTGATTGAATTACAGTAATAATTGTGCATCGGTTTGACTCCCAGGTGTTACAGAGCTGATGCCAGACTACCAGCCGTCTCCTATGACAGACTCTGGCCTGAGCTCCAGCTCCACATCCTCTAGTATCAGTCTGGGCAGCTCAGTGCTGCCTCACCTCCCCCCTACTCTACTTAATGAAGTGGACCTGTCTGCAGAGCAGGACGAGAAGGTCAAAAATCTCATCGAGTTCATCAGCTCAAGGTGAGGGGTCTCTGCAGGCCAGTCTGTCAAATTCTCCTTCTTAGGGTTGTGATTTCATTATCTGAATGTTGAATACACCAAACGTTTTAACCAATAACAATCTTTCTTGAGAGTTTTGTATGTTCAGGAGTGCTTCTGGCAAACAATGAAATGGGTTGGGTTTAATAATTGCTCAAAGCTTTCCATGACAATTAACAAAAATAATGTTTTGCTTTTCATTTAAAATTATTATGACAGAAATGTATTACGATTGTCTATTGTGAAATGTACCTATCAATAGTAATGATAATAGTAATGCATCTAAAAATAGTAAATACATGTATTAAATCATTACATTTATTTATTATTTTAAGAAAAAAGATTTTTTTGTTACATTTATCGAGTATACAATTTTTATTTTTTTTGTGCTCCTTACTTGACGAAAAATCTAAGTTTAGGGCTATATTTTCATTTAATATTTGCATTTCAGCCGATTGATTAAATTGTCAAAGTTTTATGAATTCATTTTATTACACACCATTTTTGAGGATAGATTCGTATAAAACTGTAAAACATAGAATCCAGAAACATTTAAAGGTAGTCTATCCTTTGGCGTTTTCCTTGTAAACAATAAGTTATGTTTCCGTCATATTAAATATCAAAAATATTGTAATATTTTTGGCTATATCAACCAATACCTATTTAGTAATGGTATGACCTACTGGAGTACATAAGACACAATGTTTATGTTTTCTCATAGTTGTCTTTGCATAAAAAGAAGGGAAGTGAAGTGTTTTAACATCAAAATGTTTTAACAGAAATTTAGATTTAAATACAATTGTTTTTGTTTTTTTTAAATAATCAATGTTTTTCCTGCCTAGTTTCCTTGGATGCATATCTAATGTACATTTATTTCTTGTTAAGATACTGTATTTTTTCCTCTGCCTGCAGCCATGTCTAACAGGAGAGGGTATTGTTGCATTGCATGTGTGTGTGTGTGGTCAGTCTCATCTGTGTGAATGTTTGATTCAGAGTGGGGTTTTTTTTTTGCATAATGGTTATTCATTAAGAGTTGTGTGAGCCTTCTTTGCCTTTGTTCTATGTTAGACATTTCCCATTGCGTCACTTCCTCTAATTCTATTCTTCTGATTGGTCGGCCCATAGGAAACGTGGTCCGCTGTGGAACCATGAAGACGTCTCTCCCAAAAACCCCAACATCAAGAGTGCTGATCAGCTAAGTGTATTCCTCCGCCATGTTGTCAACGTCTTCAAACAGACACCGTCCGGTAAGAGACAGTTTTTGCTAATTTCAATGTACAGTAGAGGACCAACTTTCACATGAAAGAAATGCTATTTTTTTCTTGAAGAAAATTAAAATATTTCAGCTGTATTTGTGATGGGTTTTTGTGCTGCGTGTTCGATTAGGTTACCAGTTGGAGCAGGAACTGAGTGAAGTTGCTCTGCAGACAGCTCTGTCCTGCTCATCGCGGCATTACGCTGGTCGCTCTTTCCAGATCTTCAGAGCACTGAAACAGCCACTCACAGCCTCCACACTGTCAGACGTGCTTTCTCGTCTGGTAGAGACTGTGGGAGATCCAGGGGAAGAGGCTCAGGTATATAGAAAAGTTCCAGTCTTCCAGAAGTACTGATAAGAAAACAACAGCAGGCCTTAACAATGAGGATTTTTTTCTTCTGAGCTGATCGGGCCAGTGCTTCAGAGTTTTTCTACTTGCCATACCAACATACTTGGCCCCAAATAATCATTTTATATATAGTAAATTGAAGTCAAGTTTGCATTTATGTATATTTAAATACTTTTATTTTTGTAATTAATTTTATATTTAATTTTATAATTTTGAATAATTTACTTTAATTTAAATTAATAAAAATGTGTATTTAAAGAAACATAATTTATTTCTCTAATGAAAATAACAATTCTTTTAAAAAATACTTTTCTGACATATTTGTCATATTAAAAAATTATATATAATACCCTTGAGTCCTTCCAAGATTCATTCTTACAATTTCAACAAAACATCATCTACTTCAGTCTACTACTTTAGATTTCACTTTATTTCAGACTTAAATCAGTGTGCATGTTGGCCCAATCCGACCTTGCTAAAAGGTTGATCTCTAAACAGTCATAGTCAAACATTTCATCTGTCTCTTGCAGGGTTTTGTTATTGAGTTGCTGTTGACACTAGAGGCTGGTATAGACACTCTTGCTGAAACAATGAAGAGCTACGACCTGCTCACTGCACTCTCACAGTAAGACGACAAATCAGAAAAACGTTATTTCTCTTCATATGTAACACATTTTTTTACCCTGAGATGTTGTCTCCACCTCTGTAGGACCTCTCATGATCCTTTGCAGGGCACCAAATTTGCCAATAACAGGAAAAGTACCGGTCAGCTGAACCTTGGCAGTGGAAGTTTCTTGCATGTCCATTACAGCCACGCTCGAAGCAACTCACTCCGCGCCAGTCTGATAGGTGAACGCCTGGGAGACCGCCGCCGCAGCAATACCCTCGATGTAGCCGACCGACTGGGTGGTAGCCACGGAAATCTAGCTCGCACACGGAGCTTATCATCATTACGAGAGGATGGTGTTCGTGGCGATGGAGGAGGAGGTGGTGGAGGTGGACCTGGAGGAGGATCTGGAGAGGTGGTGCCACCAACCGACCCCACCAACCTGATGGCGACGGTCTTCTGGATTGCAGCGTCGCTGCTGGAGTCTGATTATGAGTTTGAGTACTTGCTGGCACTCAGGCTGCTGAACCGACTGCTGGCCCAGATGCCCCTGGAGAAGCCGGACAGCAGAGAGAAGCTGGAGAGAGTGCAGGCCAAACTGAAGTGGTACAACTTCCCTGGCCTGCTGACGCTCTTCCTGAAGGGTTTCACTTCAGCTGCAACACAGGAGCTCACGATTCACCTCCTCAGTAAACTCATCACTGTGTCCCGACACACACTCATAGACCCCTCGCAACTAGCAGGTGCGCCATTGGTTCAATATCAATATCTGTTTCAGTAATTTAGAGTGTCCATATATTTATTTTCTGAAACTATTTCCTGTCAGGTTTTCCTTTGAATATCCTTTGCCTGCTGCCACACCTGGTCCAGCACTTTGACAACCCCACAGTGTTCTGTAAGGAGACGGCTGATCGGATCGCCAAAGTGTGTGCTGAAGAAAAGTCAGCAACACTGGCCAACCTGGCACACATGATGAGCTTGTATTCAACGCGCAGTTACTCAAGAGACAGCACCAACTGGATCAACGTAGTGTGCCGCTACTTGCACGATTCCTTCTCTGAAATCACCTTTAACCTGGTTACATACCTAGCTGAGGTAAATTTGAATAGAGGAAATTTGATTGACGTACTGTGCACTAATTCATACAGTTGGATTTAGTAAAATAAAATGCAAGTAAAAATAAAAGTTTTCTGACAGCAATATATCTGCCTAATTTTAGCAGTTTCTTACTACACCGCAGTTCAAATGTTTGTTGTTTTTAAAAGATGTCTCTTATGCTCACAGAGGCTGTCTTCATTCTATTAAAGAATTCAGTAAAAACAGCAATATTGTGAATGATAAAATATATAAAAACAATATTTTTATAATAATTATTAAAATTAGTTTTCTATTTTAAAATGTAATTTATTCTTGTGATGGCAAAGCAGAATTTTCAGAAGCCTTTACTACAGAAAGTTCAAAATAACAGCATTAATTTTAATTGTTAATCAATTCAATGTGTCCTTGCTGAAGTATTGGTATATTATTATTTATGTATTTAAATATTTGCACACTTAACAAGACTGTAACAGAAGTCTCAAGCCACATTTTTCTGTCATATAACTTGGTGCTGAAGTGTATACATAAAATCTCCTTTTAACTTCTGTTTCAGCTATTAGAGAAGGGCCTGAACAGCATGCAGCAGTCTTTGCTACAGATCATCTACAGTTTACTAAGTCACATTGACCTGTCTGCTGCTCCTGTCAAACAGTTCAATTTGGAAATCATGAAGATCATTGGCAAATATGTACAGGTCTGTGTATAGCTTACTCTTTCTGTTGTCAACACTCAAAAGATCAGTCCCTCCAATGATTTGTTTTAGTATGCCTGTCTCTTTCAAGAGATTGTGAAGACAGAGCATTCCATGTGTATTTGACTTCCTTTATCTGTTCTCCGTTGCTTGTTGGTGTGTTTGTAGAAATGGACAGTGGGACTTTGCTGTAGTATGTATTTGTCTGTATGAAAGGCCTGGGAGCTGTTTTTTTGTGAGACACTTTTGAGGAACTATAAGCTCCATCATCACTTTCCCCCTCTTTATTGAAGCTTTTCATCGTGTGAGTTCCTTAAGGTTAAATCAGGACAAAAGAGGGGGGAGGTATGGTAAAAAAATGGCTCAAGTGTTTTGTTGTTTGTTGTGTCTGTGCGTTGCTACAGAGCCCATACTGGAAGGAGGCCCAGAACATTCTGAAGTTAGTGGTGTCCCGCTCTGCGAGTTTGGTTGTTCCTGATGATGTGCAGCGCTCCTACAGCACGGAGTCCTCTGGCTCCCCGGAGATCGCTTTCACTCGCATATTCAACAACTCATCCAAAGAGCTGCCAGGAAAAACGCTGGACTTCCACTTTGACATCTCAGAGGTGCTTGGCTTTTGATGTTTTAGAATGAAATTGATACTTTTATTATCAAGGATGCATTAAATTGATGAAAAGTGAAGTTACAAAGGATTTCTGTTTCAAATAAATGCTGGTATTTTGTAGTTTCTATTCTTCAGATGTTCTTCTAACATGGAAACATTTATACAAATAAACAATGTTTCTTGAGCGGCAAATCAGCATAGATTTCTGAAGGATCATGCGAAACTGAAGACTTGAGTAGTGGCTTTGCATCACAGGAATAATTGACATTTTAATGTATTTTAAAGTGCCCCTATTATCAATATGCTAATATTTCACTTTGACTTCACAATGAAACGGCCTGGGACTTGTTGCAATGATTCATAGTCAACTCTTTTTTTGAGAGACAATGACTTTATGCATGGTGCACTTTCCAATTGAAAACTTTCCAGGACGTTTTCATTTCAACTGTTATACAATTCATAAAAGGTCATTTTCAAAAACCTATAATAGGGGCACTTTAAAATAGATAACGGTTATTTAAAATAAAAAACAAATCGCATTATTTCTGAGACTTTTTTTTTCTTACCAACCCCAAATTTCTGAAGGCTTACAGTATGTAACTTTTTATATAATCTCATCATTGTAGCTTTTTTGACGTTGTTTTTAACATTTGACCCACAGACGCCTATTATAGGTCACAAGTATGGAGACCAGCGAAGTGCAGCAGGGCGTAATGGAAAACCGCAGGTAATTGCTGTGACAAGAAGCACCTCGTCTACTTCCTCTGGCTCCAATTCAAATGGGCTGGTACCAGTCAGCTGGAAGAGGCCACAGCTCTCACAGGTATTGTCAACTACTATGAAAATCTTTCAATTCTTAATTGACCAACTGCTGCTTTAATTGCTTTTTTATTTATTTTAATTGTGATATTTGTTGTTATCTGCTTCCAGAGAAGAACACGGGAGAAACTGATGAATGTCCTGTCTCTGTGCGGCCCAGAGTCTGGCATGCCTAAGAACCCCTCTGTAAGGTTTTCCTTTCTTGTGTTCTTAACATTATCAGGTTGCATAGTTTTAGAGATGGCTAATTACACCTCTTTTCTGTAGGTGGTGTTCTCTTCAAATGAGGATTTGGATGCAGGTGACCAACAGACCAGTCTGATCCCCACTGTAGAGGAAGTGACACGGGAGGAGGAAGTACAAGCAGAAGATGCAGGAAGTGAACAGCAGTTTGGTGTCTTCAAGGACTTTGACTTCCTGGATGTTGAGTTGGAGGATGGAGAGGTGAGCACTGATTCTCTGGACATGTTGCCACATATTTTGATAATTAACAAACTATCCTCAAAGTCTTTTCTTGCAAGCATCTCAGAACTGATTCGTGTTTCATCCTTAACAAAGAGAGAGTCTATGTGTGTTTGTATTTCTCTGACATCACCTGTGTCTGTTTGTGTGCCTCCACATTATCTCTGTCTTAACTCTCCCTAACATTCTTGTTATCTTTCTTCCTCTTTTGCATCCAGGAGCTTCAGGTAAGTTTTAAGCAGTGTTAAGGGAAAAGTTTGTGTTTTGATCTATAATTGATTGCCTTCATCATTCATTTGAAAATATAAAGCTTCTAAATTCCCGCTAGCCAATCAAGTGGATTTGTTTTTATGCGTGTAGCTAATGAATTTCACAAGTACATGGATGTTGCAAATGAACAAGTTTAATTTAAAATAGAATGTCAATTTGGAAATATAAGATTTAGAGTATTAATTGGTCATTGTGTTGTTTTCCATGTTCATTGACCCCAGTGTGCTCTGTGGTTGTGCGTATTGTGTCGTGATTTGTACAGTGTATTAATTTAATTTCTTTTGCTTTATTATTATAATTCACACAGCTTGCAGTTAAAAGGTGAAGTGCTTTGTTCTCATTGGCTTTCTACTGTTCCACCTGCAGGGGGAGAGCATGGACAACTTCAACTGGGGTGTGAGGCGTCGCTCTCTGGACAGCATTGACAAAGGTGACACCCCGTCTCTGCAGGACTGCCAGTATTCCGGCAGCACACCCAGTCTCATCCAGCCGGAGGACACCGATGAGTCATCTGAGGAGGAGGTACTGAGCGCTAGCCAGATTCTCACCCGCTCCAACCTCGTAAGTCCCCTCTCCTCTGGGCCCCCTCCACACAGGGGGCACCGGCATGGTGTGTCTGTGCGCCAAATTGGGCTTAGACGCTGCCAAGACCTATCTAGGCGGGGTTAGACGCTTGCTTTCTGCATAACCCACACTTCCAGTGTCTTTAGATGAGTGCCTTTTGCACTTCCCCCTGCTGCCAAGCCAACTATTTATTTTTAGTACTCCAAAACCTTTCTTTGACCCTTAATTCCATTTTGTTGCGTTATTTGTTTTGGGTAAGTATGGTGATGGGGACCCATTTTTTCTGTCTTTTTTTATAAGCCAGAGTAACTTTAATCAATTGTAGTGGTTTTGCATTCTTGTACTAACTTTGCCAAAGTTGTCTCGTTTAGTGGTCCACACAGAATTTGCACACACACACAACTCTGCAGAGTTCCATTAAATTGAAACATTAATCATTCATATATTTACACATCTTGTGTGTTTATTATTTGTATAATTTGATTATACTATTAGCTTAAAACAAGAGGCATTGTACACCTGCACATGCTTTCATGTCATTCTAAATACAACAAACTCGCACAGAAACATAAGGCAATTAATCAGGGTCTGTGCCCATCTTACAAATTACTTACTTAAAATTTTACATGCAATTAATTTCAGCAGCTAGCATTGACGCATCCAGACTGCAAATCATGTAGTTTATTTCAGACATTAATTGAGCACATTTTAACATGTTTATTCCCTCAAAAATCAATGAAATATGCAAAGTAAAAAACAGCACATTCCTTGTGGGCCTTCTCATTACTTAAATGGATTCAGATTGTTTTTTTGTTTTTTTTGCATGAATGTTTAGATGTAAACTTTTTTTCTAAATTTTTGCACCCTTCTGCTTGCTATGGGGCATGAGCTACTAAGCTGAGCTTAAGAAAACTGATTGTTTAAACGCTGCTGAGTGAAAGTTATTTTCCTTTTCCTGTTTTTGTCTGTTTCTTCCTACACTGTTTAAACAAGAGTGAAAGTTGAAAAGTTATTTAGTCTTGCCAGGCTCACACTATTTTTCTGGCATGTCGCATGTTGTCATGATAAAAGAAATTAAATATTAAGAAGTACTGAACTATTTTTCATTGATCCGTTATATGTGCATGCAGCATAACACTTACTTTAGGGTAGAGAATTCTACAGCAGATGCATTATGCTTCATTATTTTGCTAAATACTGATTCATTTGTCTTTTTTACACAGCTTAATAGTGATTCAGCGACCGATGATGCCATATCCAATCACATGGACTCCCTCCAGCAGTCACAAGAGTCCTCCAGTAGTGTCCTGACAGAAGAGGCCACGCCCACCCCACCGCTGCCCCGCCAAGACAGCCCCACCCCTGAGACCGCCCACTCTGACAGCAATAGCAGCCAGTTGCCTGAGGTGGGATCAATCAGGAGTCTCAATAAATTGTGGTGCACGGGTGCTATTTAGCCATTTGCTTTTTGCTATCTTGTGGAGTCAACTGGTGCTGTTTTCTCATCTATCATTTTTCTTATTATCATTCAAAAATGTCAATGCCAAGCTTTAAATGCTGACTTTGCTGCTAAAGTGTTTCCAGAAAGTGTTACGTTTTGAACACTGGGCACTATCTGTTTCCTCTGCCAGAATACTGGCTCATGTTCTCTTTTCCTCACACTGGGTGTTGCTTTATGGGATGCTTGTCATGAGATAATGATTGACTGCTATGAGGGTGGGGCTTGCTTGCCTGCTTGATATTTGATTGGGGGAGAGATTATCAAAGACAAACATACACCTCAGGCCAGCTGTGCTAGAACTACCTCAAATTTGGTCCCAGAAAGGTTGAAAAACACAGATGTTAACACGCTTTAGGCTCTGGGGAAGACCACTCACTTCTATCCATGGACCTGCAACCTTATCGTGAGTATTAGTGAAAACCCACCATACTATGAGATTTGAAAGGCCAAATACCCAAACATGAGGGTTGTTTTTATTCGGTGGAACACAAATAATTTTGAAGAAAATTCATGCAGATTTTTTTTCCCATAGAATGAAAGCAGTCACCACATGCTTTCAATGTATGGAAAATACAGTGTGAAGATTCTTCAAAGTGTATTCTGTGTTTTAGTGTCATGCCTTTTAGAACGACATACGGGTGAATAAGGAGCAAACAAATTTTTTGGTGAACTATCCCTTTAAAGAGCATGCAGTAGTTATTAAGTAAAACAAAGGCACAGCCTGACTGAGAGAATATTAAAGACTGCTAACAGGCTTTAGCCAGCCATGTTACTAACACTGTAACTTAACTAACTGCTGATGTGTTTTTTTGTTGTTTTGTTTTGTGTTTTTTAATGTCGCAGTTCTATTCGAGAAAGATTATCTTTTTAGGATGTTCCCACAGATCAACCTTCATACACACAACCAATAATGTTTAGATGATTTTCAGTCAAAATGAAACCGTGCATGTCCCCTGGTCAAAATTCATAGCAGAATACTCCTCCTTTTGATGTTAATGAATGAACAACTTTTGATCAATACCTACTCAGTCCAGCCAAGACCAGCTAAATCCAGTCCAGTCATACCTCAATATCAGCTCAAGGACATCTCGCCTGTCATTCTCCAGCTCTTAGTGTAATGAGTCCAGATAAAACCATCGAGTAGTCTTACTCATCTACTTGGCCACCACAGCCAAGAACGCCTAAAAGCTTTCTCTAATACCGCCTCTACTTTGGCTCCACGCCACCCTCTCTTCTTCTGTTAATGCATTAGACTCGTAAATAGACAGGAGGAGGAGGAGAAGAAGAAAAAAAGAAACTCAAGTTCGTTTAATTACATGACGTTGTTTTTTTTCTTGGTTGTCTCCTTTAAGTGTGTTTGAATAAAACATGAGTTTGAGATGGAACAGTTTGTTCCCAAAGATGTTTTACCATCATTTCGGTTGTGTCCTAGAATTTAACTTAATGATAACATCTATCATACATCTCAAAGATCTCTCGAGATTTACAGACATTGAGCTCATGTGGCACGATCAGCTATTGCATTGTTTGTTTGATTGGCTGAATTTTGAAACTTTAATTTATCAATTGTAAGTAGTGGTTGACCGATATATCTGCAATATTTGGCATTTTCAGTTTATCGGCATAAGTTTGGCTAATATGTCTGAAGTAATACTTTTTACAGAGCCCAAGTTCATATCCTTCATTTTAGTATTATTTATTATTTTTTTAATTAAATGCTGTGATATCTAACATGCATGTAAACCTACAAATAAGCGAGAATACATGAATATTGACTTATGTAAGTATCCATGTGAGGCTCAGGGTAACGATGTTTCTCCATGAGTCTGATTGATTTAATAGTCAGACGCTATTTAGCTCAGTGCATTTATGTGATTTATGAATGGAAATACAGTGGTCTATTTAATATAGATCCTCTGATGTCATAGGTTCATTCCTCAGCTGGTCTCATTTGCATCGTAACTCAATGGTGAAAGATTAGCCCCGTACCATTATTGATTTTTCCTCACAATAGAAGCACCGAACGTGTATAGCAAGGCCATTTTGAGAGTGGCGGTGCTTAAGAGTCCCTTGGTGATGTTCACTCTAAGTGTAATGTTCACCACCTAGCCTTAAAGTGGATAGTCCCTTTTATTTCAGTAACAATAAATAGCTTCTACAGCAACAGTTCTGTCGTGCTTGGTGCACACGTTATGTAATTCAAAGATTCAGATTTTGTGTATTATTATTACAGTATAAAGCACTCTGAGGTATTATTGTCCCCCAAAATACATGTTGCCCTCTTTGCACCAGTCCTTACTTCTCTTTGCTGTCATGTTCACAATTGCAGGATGCCAGTGTAACTGCAGCGGATGAATTGAGCAGCAGTGTCAGTGAGGATACGGGGTTTGGCAGTGCTCCTCCTTTACCCTCAGACCCCCCCGAGCTCTGTGACTTACCTGACTCACAGGACCCCACCGACGACCTGGACCCAGCGCCCCCTCCGCCACCGGCTGTGGACAGTCCGCCTGGATCCCTCTTTGATGACGAGCCGGTGCTGCCAGCCCCCGTCATAGACTCCACCTTGGACTCCATGTGTGAGGAGGAGACTGTTCTGCCTCTTGTCCTGGACTCGGCCCCCGATTCAGTATGTGAGGAGGACGTGACACTGGCTCTGAAAGAGCTAGATGATAGGTGCGAGGAAGAAGAGGCAGATTTTTTCGGCATGTGCAGGTTGGTTTGTGATTTCTGTAGTAATCATTCATATAGTTGAAAGTTGAGTCAGTCATGGCTCTGTTCTAAAACCCTACAGTGCCTTGTTGTCTACTACCTACATAGACAGCTACCTTTAAGGCAGCTTCCTAACCAAAGTACATTTATTACTTACATGCTTGGTTGCACAACTAGCTCTACTCACAAGTGCATCGTATGAAATTATCGGTTATGAAATGAAGAGTTCAGGTTCAAAAGCCTCTAAGTATATCTGACATTTTTCTTTACAAATTGGTATTTCTTTCTGGCGGTAATATAGGTTTCTGTGTAATTACTGGTACTTCTGAATGGGTTGAGGCTGGAATTTAGCATATTTGAAGTGAAAGTACTTAAACATATACAACGTGTGGAGAGCATTCACTCAGTATCATTATCTCATTTTTGACCAAGGCTTTTGCATCTGAACTCTTCAAATATAGCTGCGCTCAGGTAAAGGTTGCCCAGATGCCTTTTATTCCATATTATTTGTAACATCTTTAGTCAGGAGGGCACCTGAGATGCACCTCTAGTAAGGCTATTCACAATATTTTAATAATGGCACATATGGCATGTTTTTTGGAAAAAAACGTTCAAGATGTTTTTGAAAGAAGCCATTTATGTTCACAAAGGCTACATTTGGTTGACTAAAACTACAAGAAAACAGTAATATCGTGAAATACTGTTAGTCTTTGCTCTTAAAATTTGTTTTAAAATGTAATTTATACCTGTGACGGTGATGATAAACTTGTTAAGCTTTTTTAAATTATTTTATTTAATGCATTCTTTCTGAATAAAAGTATAAAAAAAATGTATTCAAGTATTCATTAAAATATTCCTGGCTCTAAAGTTTTCAAAGATAGTATATATGTTTGGATATACTTCCAAAAGTTAATTTCACATGCTTCACATAAACATGATTTTCAAGTTGACTGCAGATGTCGTCATAGCAGTATGTGGCCTGAGGCAAACCTGTGTAAATTTATCTGTGCTCGTGCATTATATTTGGGTCAAAGACCAAAAAGGTGTTTAACCATAAAAACAAAGTGCAACTAAGTGCAATACTGCTTTAAATTGTTGTTTCTGCAATTTTGTTTTTGTTTTTCTGAGCCAAAAATAAATATACTACATCTTCCCAGATTTACTAGATTTACCCACTAAAATGTCATTCAGTGTAACAGTCTTGTCAGGCATATTTACAACAAAAATCAATTTATTCAAAATCACTAATTAGTTTAATTTGCCACTATTCTAGGTTTTGCCCATTTGCCAGTAGGATGTTTCTTTACTCATAGAGTAAAATATGTAAAAGTCAGAATAAGCATGTTAAAAAAAAAATATAAAAATAATATATAATAATTTCAATCAAATTTTGACATTTTATTCTCCAAAAACTTATTTGAAACCCTAAAAGTAGGCACTTTACTTAAATTTAATGTGCTTTCTATGGACATAAAATCACATCAAATTTCTTTTGATGCAGACATCTTAATGTCTTTGACCCATGTACATAATATAGGTCTTTTCCAAACTTTATTATGAACACTATTATTATTATTTTTTCTGTGATCATTACGGATTAGCATTAACACTGCGAATACATTGTTGTCATATGCATTTCTGACTTCCTCCAAATGTGATTTAAGTGAACAGATCACACAATGTAAATGAAATAACTGTTCATTTAGGATCTTTAGACTTTTTTTGCTTAGTACTGTACCGTTTAATACCATTCAACATATTGCTCATCTTCTGCCGTGAATAATAAGGATAAGTTGTATTAAAGCTGTGAATGGTGATCTCATACTTGGCAACCCAATGCTCTTGAAGGTCAGCCATCTATACGCGAGCACATCAGAAAGTGTCCCCACAAATTCACTTGATTCATTCTTAAACACGCGCACACACTTTCTCTGCAGTGCTATATTTCATCCCCTAAGCCCTGATGTGTCCGGCTCTTCCATGATCGATTAATAAAAATAATAGGCAGCAATTCAGCAAAGGGCTCTAATTAGGGCTCTTTTTGCACATGCACTGTGCGATGAGGGCCTTTCTGTGCTCTTCCTGGCAACTTTCTATAGCTGAGACTCATTGAACAGAAAGAGAGCCTGTAGCCGTGTGTGGGAAACGCTCGTGTATGGCGCAGCAGTGAAAGGGGGGAGGGAGTGAGAGAGAAAAACAGAGAACGTCACAAACGCAGCGGGAGAATTTAGGCTGACACGTGAGGTGAAAAGCTCGGAGAGGGAGCGACGAAAAAGCATCAGAGCAGGAAGACAGTGAAGGGAAGGATAAAAGCTGTTAGTGAAGATGAAGATGAAGACAATGTCCTCCACAACCTTCAGCAGCACTGGTCTCAGATTCTTCTATTCCGTCTGCTTCATCAAGCTCTTCGGCCCTACAGGCCTGTAAGTGTGTGTATGTTGTTTTTGTGTGCCTCTGCAGTAGATTTGGACTGTAACAAACACTGCAGCACCAGGACATCTGCAGTGAGAGAGAGAGAGGAGGGAGAGCTTGCTAGAAAGAACAGCATGTCTCTGTTTACGTTCTTCCTTCGTGAATGATGTAACGCTTTGTGTTGCTGCTCGTGTCTCTATATGTGTCTGAATCTTGCTCTTTTCATCTCTGTTTACAGTCAAGATGAGGGCGATGCAGACAGCTTTCCTGAACTCCAGGCCTCTCCACCTCCATCGCCCTTTCTTTCGGCTATTTTGGCTGCATTCCAACCCGTAGCCTATGACAATGAGGAGGACGCCTGGCGTTGCCATGTCAACCAGATGTTGTCAGACTCGGATGGGTCTTGTGCTGTTTACACCTTCCATGTGTTCTCACGACTCTTTCAGGTAAAATTGAGTGTACCTGCACATTACATGAATATTAATATACTGTTTCGTTCAGATACACTATAGTTCAAAAATCTGGTGTTGGTAAGATTTTTTTTAATGCTTTTATTCAGCAAGGAAATTGACTAAAGGCTTTATAATGTTATAAATTCTGTGACATGTGACATTGACGACTGGAGTAATGGCTGCTGAAAATTCAGTTTTTCCATCAAAAGAATAAATGACATTTTAAAATATTTAAATAGAAAATTTATTCAAAATGTTAATAATTCCAAAATATTATTGTTTGACTGTACTTTATCAAAATAAATGCAGCCTTGCTGAGCATAAGAAATCTTACCAACACCAAACTTTTGAACAGAACCTTCTTACATATGTGTTCTTACACTGTCGTTTTTGGCTGTATGGACTCATAAATGCTTTTAACTGACATTAGTCAACATCATTTTCACCAGTGTAATGACATGCATCACAAGAAAATACTGCTATGTTTGACACATCAATAGACAAATCGACATTTTGGAGTGGAATGTATTGTCAAAACTCTGTTTTGCCATTCAATTAATTTAATCACTAGCATTTTATGTATACTAAATACACAATTAGTAATATTTGCCTTTGCTTGGTATTTGATTTATAGCTAGGTGTTTTCTGCAGTACTGAGTCGATTGTTTCCTGTCTCTTTAGCACATTCAGAGAAAGTTTGACTCAATTACCCATGCCTCAGTACGATTCCTTGGTGAGGGGCTCCAGCGAATGGGAAACCAGTTCCTGAGCTCTCTAGAGGTCATGACCTCCTGCTCCCAGTGCCCTACAGTCCTACTGGATGCTGAAACCGTGAGTGTACACTTCCTCTGCACCTCACACCCTAAAAATTACAGTTAGTTGTCTGTCTGCATACATTGTATCAATGTGATTGTATGCAATAACATAACATGTTGGTATATTTAGTAAACTGTTAAACTGTGTGTGTTTAAGCTGGTCTCCTGTGGGCTCTTGGAGACTCTGAAGTTCAGTGTGTTGGAGTTACAAGAGCATCTGGACACATACAACAGCAAGAGAGAAGCAGCCGAACAGGTGAGATATTAAGTGTATAATAATGATGTGTTTCCAAAATGTGACTTTTATTTCAAGTATTTCGAAGCCATGTGACATCTATGAGTAGGAAACAAACCCAAGTTGCTCAAAAAAAATCTTTAAATCTAATAAAAAAAATATAAAAAACATATTTTTTCTATTAAAAAATAAAACACTGATTTTCATCTATACCCAGTTCTGGTAGACATGGAAGGGCCATAAACAATCTGGGAATTCCCTATGCAATCTGGTAAAGTTTCATCTTAAAACCCGTCTTTAAAGGCTGATGTTAAGGTTATTCAATGGAGGAGAGACAGCAGAGGAGAATAAGCTGACAGTGCAGGATCATAAAATGCTCCTTGACGTCTCTTTGCAGTTATTGTTGACTACTAAATCACATAAGGACGTGAGTTGATTTAGCCTGCTTTAGCTTCCGTTAGCACCCATCTAGAATCTACAGCAGCCAATCTGTCTCTGTGCATGGCCACTAAGAATAGCCTCACGGAGACCCTAAATCATTTAGCTGGGTGGACAGGAGTAGAGGGGGCAGATGGGATAGTGGATGACTAGAGGACAGTAATTGGATGAGACAGAGGCACTGCGTCTAGAGCATTATGTGCCGACCCCCTCTGTGCTTAAACAGACCCTCTTTAATTTGCTAAGTAGCAGACTCTTATAAAATTTACCTCACGCACACTCCCATACGCACTATTCGACTCTCCCTCTATTTCTGTTTCGCACTTTCACAAATGTCATCTGTCTTCGCTCACATTCACAACATCAAAAATTTCCACCTGTACTTCTCAGTTTAATAAGGTTTCTCATTTCTGCTTCCCCTTGCAGTGGTTGGATAACTGCAGGAAGACCTTCGGTGATAAAGACAGTAACCAGCGACCCAACACTCAAGCTCAGGTAGAAAAAAAATAACACTCACCTCACTGTATGTTTCTGTTTAAGCGCACAAATGTGAACATTCGTGCTCTAAGTAACTATATTCGTCTCTGAGAGATAAAGAAGAGTGTAAGAACCTGTGTATGAATGCAATCAGAGGTGATTCAAGGGCAGCTTATTTGTCTGTTACTTATAACCAGGCCCACACAGAATCAATGCTCCTGAACTCACCACAGATTTCTGCACAGTTGTTCATTTCAAGCTCTGCACATCTCTTATCCACACAATTAAGTAGGTTTTCTCCAAAAAGTACTAAAAACATGATGCATGTCAGTATCTGTGCAGTTGGTCTTAAAGGGACAGCAGTCTAAAAGCAGTCTAATGACCTGCTGCTGTGTCATCATTATTAATGTTAATCTGTCACTGCACTTGACTGAGTCACTTTTGAATCTTTAATAAGAATAATTTAATGTTTGGTTGATACAGCGAAGATTATGCAGTGCTTTAGTTATACACTTTATTCAGTTTCTATAATATTTCTTACTACATGTTAAATAAACCTAGCCTACTGTAGCTCAATAAATTAAGTTTATAAATAAATATTATATATATATATATATACACACACAGTATATATAATGGAATAAGATGCCCACTCCTATTAGTGCATATAAGATTAGGGTTATTAATTGATCGAAAGTAACAATGTAGACATTTATAATTTTACAAATGATTTCAGTTTTTAAATAAATGCTGTTCTTTTGAACTCTTTTGGGGGAAAAAGTATTAAAGCTTCTACAAAAATATTAAGGAACAATATTTTCAATATTGGCACCAAACCAACATATTACAATGAGTTCTAAAAAATCATTGGACACTGAAGACTGGAGTAACAGTGTTTCTTTGTCAGCTCATCACTTATTGTAGTGGCTAAATGGCCTTTATGCTTTCCATGTCTTACTCCTATATTCATCCTTGTCACTGCTGTCCCAGCAAGCAACATCTTTATTTTCTCTGTGATGTTAAGCACTTTTGCAGTTTTATGATGGCACAGTTGATATTTTTTTCTTACTGCAATTGCATTTATCTCAACCTCTCTCACTCTTTCATTTCCCTTTTCTATCTATTTTCCTTATATTTAGCAGTGTTACAAATGTGTACATAAAACTGGGGGAAATGGTCATTTCTTCTTCTGCATTGCATTGCATGTGACTGCAATATTTTGCCATTGTCAATTATCAATAGACTGCAATATTTCTCTCTCTGTCTCTCTTACGGTGGTCTTGGGGTATTATCAGCACACTAATTTTTTATCTTTCTCTTATTTCCTGTTTCCTCTTTTTTTTTTTTTTTGACCTGCTGTCCTTCTTGCTTAGCAAATGGAAATGCTAGCAGTAAGTGGTTTATCATATTTTAGAGCCTGTCACAATCCTTTTTGATTCAGCCACACACACTGAACATTCAGATCTGTTCTTCTCTCATGCAACCAATCAGAATTCAGAACAACCTCTACATCTGATCTCTTAACATCACTACAGACGTGTCTAATTCATTGATCATTCACATATCATCACTACATGCTTCATTAATGAACTTCATTATTTAATGGCTTAAATGAGTTCTGCATACTTAACAGTGTTGACTTTTCTAATGGTTTATTAGTGTTTTTAATGCTTCTAGAAAGTTTGACACACATTATGCATTCAGTGTGTGATTGGAGTGTGTCAATGGACATCTGAGCTGAGGACGGAAGAGAAAAGTAGCTTAGATTCTTTGCATGCTGTCCCCTCTGCTCACTCCTGACATAATTTGGGTCACGCAATTCGGTTCTGACTTTTTCCAGAAACATCACTCTTTCAGGGTTTCATTCTGTTAAGGGTCAGGGTCATACATGGTTCACATTTTACAAAATGATTGCCCAGGGTGTAACCTTACTAACCCTTCTCTCCGTCTCAAAGCCAGGATGTTCATCCATCCGTCTATCCCTCCATTTGTTCATTCATCTTGCCGTCCGTTCATCTGATTATGCTGTTTTGCTGCTGACTGTGCAGATGATTAAAACTAAAAATGTTAAGGTATGATGGTATCATGTTATTTCTTTCTCTTTCTGTTTATTTCTTTAGGAGCTGGAGTTGTGTCGACGGCTGTATAAGCTACATTTCCAGCTCCTGTTGCTCTTTCAGGCCTACTGCAAACTCATCAGCAGAGTGGACACCATCAAGAGAGAGGCAGAGGTTTGTTCCTGCTTGTGTCCTTACTTAGTTCACCCAAAGATGAAAATTGTAATTTACTCACCTTCATGTTGTTCCAAGTTCTCAATTTTCAAAATATAGCAAGATATTTTAATGAAACCTTAAATTCATACAGGTTTGAAAAAGAAATTCATACAGGTTTGAAACTACTCGAGGGCATTTTTGGGTGAACTATTAACTTAATTCTCTTCATGGTATAATGCTGTCAGATCTCTTTTGAAGACTTTGAAGGTTTCATTACATTTCTAACATGAACAAACATCTTAAGGTTTTAAAATAACATGAGGGTTAATAAATGCTTAAACAATTAAGCATAATTATATTAATTATATTAAAGAAGTCTTTGACCATTGCTGCATGTCTCGGTGTTGTCATTGTCTCAACAGATTATCACAACTTTAACATGCAGTTTCAAGATATATAATGGATAGATAAATGTGAAAAGGCCCTATAAATAGTTTAAGCATATGTATAAATTTGCCATAAGAAATACTGATCTTATTCATGCTGATGTGGCTTTTTCGAGTTCCACAGACATTGTGCTTAATACGAAGCCCTGACAGCGCACACACATATAGACAGTTGGTCAGTTTTCTCTCTGGATTTCAGGGAAGTTTGTGTTAATGTGTGCCAGTATGGACACACATAAAAGTCTGACTGCACATAATGATCTTAGTGCAGCGTAACTTCATTATGCTCACTGAGGGAGACTGATATGCTTAACACAGACCAGAGCAAAGCCCGTTCAGCTTATCGCACATCAATACTAACCCACTTACACTTTATACACTGCACACACACACACACAGACCTCAGCAACCTCTGTTATGTAAAAATCGTATAGCAGTACTCCTATTTAGCTTGGGACAACCATTTGGGCTAATACGCATTGCCTTAGGAATAGCAATTTCAGTTTTCAATATGTTTATGCTTTCTATGATATGACTATGGTGCGCTTTAATGATTTTGTCTACTGATTGATTGTGTTCTTGCAAGTTGGTCATTTTTCATGAGTTGTTTAGTGAGAATATTGACTTAAAATATCATGGTGCTTGTGTTTCTCAGGTGACTAACATGTCAGAGGAGCTGGCCATATTAGAGAGCTGTCTGAAGGAGGCGGAGTCAGTGGGTGATGGACAGGAGGGAGTGGGTGAATTTGAAGTGGACCAGTCAAGCACAGAGACAGCCATCCACTCACTCATTGAGAGCCTAAGAGCTCGGGACTTTAGCATAGCCATTGCTCAAGTTAAAGCCTTCAGGTAAGATAACTAAGCTGTAAAGTCATTGTGAAACCATATACAAATTAAATCTGTCCCTATATAAATTTTGATTGGCCGATTTCAGAATTGACAGTAAAATTGCTTGTCACTGGAAACATGTTTCACATCAAATCTAGTTAGGATCCACAATGGAATTAAGCATCTTGTTGACCTCCTGTAGATCTCTTTTGCCTAAATCTGATATGTTCCTATTCCCTCCATTCCCTCAGGTGCCTGTGGCCTAATGACATATTTGGCAGCGAGAGGGATGATGCGGTGCAGACGCTGCTGCACATTTATTTCAGGCACCAGACTCTGGGTCAGACGGGCTGTTTGGCCGTGGTAGGCCCCAGCAGGGATCTTTCTCAGGCCAGCGCGCGCCTCATGGAGCTCAACCTTCAGATCCGCGAAGCTCTCTGCCAGGCTCAGACACACCCACACACCCACCAGACGCGCATCCTGTCCCCGACCCCCACAGCCCACATCCAGACGCAAATCAACACGCAAAGCACAGTTCTCAGCACTGGACTGTGAGAGCTCCACGAACTCCACTCTCTTCCTCCGGGGCGGCGGGTTTGGAGACTTTTCACGTAGACTTCACCTCAAAGGGCTAAAGAATGTGTGGATATTAGTTACTCGAAACTATTACGCACGTACCACGTTTTTCCTTTCTCCAGTAGTTTAACTTCAGATAAAGTACGAAGAACAGGACTGGTCAAGAACCATTTGGAGGGACACTGGGCGATAATGATGCTAAATTTGAAGCTTTTTGGCGGAATGACCTATGACCTCTAGGCGGTGTCCTTTTTGAGTGATCCGCATCCGTCTGCCCCACTATGCACTGGGGCAGAGATGGGATTTGGAGCATTATTGTAAGAATCATGACTATGGCGGTGGATCAGCGAGACTGTCGATCGCAAAAAGCATGCTTGAAAGAGAAGCCTGCAACAAATATTTTTTTGAGAAATGTATTTTTTAACAGTCTTAGGTTGTAAATGTTAGGATATTTAACATGTAATTGTAAGCTGGGGGGCTGTACCCTCTGTATAAAGAGAGGTTTATCTGTTTAACTTTATTGACCTGCATTGGGGAGAACTTTCAGCTTTCACTGGGCTGCTCTTACAAAACCCTTAATCTATAACCAAATAAGTAGCTGCCTGTAGGAAACCATAGACTCTTGTGTGCGTGTGAGGACGAGTGCGAGCGTGTGTGTGCGAGTGCGTTTGACATGGACTGATATTTGCACACTCGTTCTCTCATACATGCACGTTAACAAACCGAGATGCACAGGTGAAGTGCGAACTGGCTGCAACTCATGGAAATATCAATAACTTATTTTACTCTGTATATATTTTAGAAAATGTATAGTGTAAAAGCAGTATTTTTCCTTGTACATTTGTGTAATGCACTGTTCAATCAGAGAGAGCTCAGTAGAGGGTAACGACTAATGCAAAAATAAATAAATAAATAATAGTGAGTTGAATAGCTGTTGGGATTTAAGAAAGTCACGGGCTGCCCTCTCCTTTATGGTAATACTCCACCTTAATCTTCAATATTTCCCGACGAACCAGCTCAGCTTCTCGGCCGAGTTTTGCCATATGCATTCCTTGATACCCACTGTGATCTCCATGTTGGCTCGAAGTCCCCCACTGAGGGGAAACTGGGGCTAGTGTTTTGTCCATGTTGGCTCTGTCTTAACCCTAGACTCAGGGCTGCACTGAGGGTTTGTGGGCTCTGCGATGTAAGGCACTGCGCTTCGCTTGCCGAACTCCAACAGACAAAGCAGTGTCCTGAAAGCAAGCGTTAGCCGCAAACAAATGGGGGGGTGGGGAAACGTTTAATCTGTCGTGGCACATTGAGAAATAAAATGTTCACTGTATTCATTCCTCTGGGAGATCTCTTCTGTTGCTTGTTTGGTACATTTTGAATGCTGTTCTTAATTATTTAATGGATATATTATTTACCTGGAAAAATATAGTTTTTATCTAGAGGTGCATTATCCTTTTTCTTTTTCTTTCTCCCCCTTTTCACATCTCTGGTTTGTCTTTGTCATCTGATTTATCTGCTTTTCCCTGTACTGTTAAATAAAAACCTGATTATAAGCAATACTGGATTTGTCATTTCATTTCCTGATGGTCTCAATTGTAGACAACCAGTTATAAACCCTATAAGCAGCACATGTTGATTCAGTATTTTCTATTCAAGTCTGCATGAGTTGGAAGTTGATTTTATTCCAGTAAGGTGGCATTTCCAACTAAAACAGAAAATTGAATAGACGATGGGGTTTTATGGGGTCATCGAAGGAATGCCATTCCAGAGCATAAGCAAATTATCACGTTTACCAAGACAAATTTTAGTGGATTACCTTGCACAGATTAATGGTTCACCTCAAGATTATCAGGATACTAATATATTGTAAATTTTTTCATGCTGTTCAAATCAAGTAAAAACCGAATAACTACATTACCATCTACACCAACTGATAACTTTCAGTTTGTGTCTGCTACCGTTACACCATCTGCCACTTAAATGCAAGAGCTCTTTAGGGTATGGATTTAGGTGGTGTAGAATTTTCCCCCCAGTTATGTTTAATTTGACCAAAATCACTCCTTTATTACAGCTGTAACTTGGACTGAGGTGCAGACCAAGTGACTGGTTTTGCGGTTTCAGTGTTTAAACTGTAAATGGACCTTAAAATTTAAAAAGGCATCATATAAACTTAATGTATATAAACCAAACAACCTGAATCTTAATCACTGACTATTTAAGTCACAAAAATTACTAAATGTATAATACAATACATATAATCCTAGATGTATAATACAATTAAATGAATGATTTTTAGGGGTCCTAAAAAAAAAAAAAAAAAAAGTAACTCCTCAATCATAGTATACTTGATGAATGGTTTCACGCCCAACCCGAACAAACATTTGTGACATGCATACCCTCAAAGTAGGTTTGCAATTAAAACAGGGGGTGTCCAATCCTTCTCTTCAACCCCTATAAACACCTGAACCAGATGTTCAAGGTTTTACTAGGCATACTATACTAGAAATTTCCATGCGGGTGTGTTGAGGCAAGGTGGAGCTAGACTCCAGGACAGAGTTTGGACACCCAGGATCAAAACAATCAAATTCCAGTCTGCTGCATTTGTAGGCACAAAGACACTTCTAGAATTGTACAAATTAAGTCAGACACACACACACACACACACACGTCACCCTGCTGCAGAGTAGTGCATAGAGAACACTCCAGATGTGCTAGTAATTGCCTTTTTTATTCTCATTTTTCAGAACTGGCACCTACAGTTACTGCAAGTACAAATTAAATACAAAAACAAATGAGACTGTAGTGACTGATGGATCTCCACAGCAGTCTCCGAACAGTGAGGGTTCAGAGACTGAAGTGGACAATCCAGCTGGGCAACAACCAAGCCTGACCGCAGCGGACCGAGGTGCTAGATGATGTATTTAAAGCTGAACGTGCTGTCACAGGAGAGACGCTTGCCTTTGCAGCGGCCGCACAGATCCTGTCGGTGAGGTCTTTTAGGGTCCACATGACGCGACGTTACAGAACATGTACAGCGAGTCTTCTTACAAGTCTGAAAATTAAAATGTTCTACTTTTAGTTAATGCAAAAGGACATGGAATAAATGGATCTGCAAGTGATCGACTTAAAGAGCTGCTTGTGAACCACTGACACTACTAACGTTCTTCAATAAAGAGGACAGTAGGCTAATTAAAATGGCATCAGTTCAAATATCCTGGGATCTTATTTTTTTGGCAGATGTCAGCCTCAGGACCTGTGCTTGCAAACTTCTAAAGGTTTACCTGACAGGTTATGTCCTCAACCCGGTATGGGTTGAATGATTTCTGACATGTTCTGCAAAACTGCTTGAAATAGACCTTTAAAAGAGTAAAGTTTGAATCAGAAGTGGTTAGATGTGCCAACACTGCACGTCCATTTCACCAAGTAGGCAAATACATGGTTTAGTCTTCATAACAATCCATTACCTTGTTTGTGCCTTGGACACACCACACATAAGCACTTTCCCAGCGTAGGTTGCAGTCTTTGCAATGATAGAACCCATACTTCTGCTCCAAAAACTGCATTAAAACAAGTTAATACACTGAATAGTTTTCGGATTCTAACATTAAGGACAATCCATTTCTCTCACCTGGAACCTCACGCGAGCCTTGGATTTGGCTTCTTGTCCTGGCTCGTTTCTGTTCTCCTCATTTGTTTCCGTCTGTTTGTTTTCATTTTTCTCTGGACTAAGCGGTTCCTTTACGCTCTCCGCGCCCTCTTTGCGCTCGACTTTCCCAGCACTCTCCACCGTCCCAGGGGCCTCGGGCTCCGCGTCCTTATCCTCTTCCTCCTCCCTGAAGAGGGACACTAGTCTCCTGGACTCGACTGGGGAGTAAACGGCTTGAGTTCGAGGGAAGCGGACGCCGCCGCTGACGGGGCTCCCCGGGGTCTGGACTTCCTGACGCCGCCGGCGCAGGGCATCACGCTTCCGAGCCAGAAGCGTCCGCGGGCCCAGGGAGCACTGGATGGACGCGTCGGTCTTCGGGTTGACCTGGACCCCCACGTCTTTGGTGTTAGCTTTTCTCAGACGCGGGGTGAGGTTAGGGTTGATCTGAGACAAGATGGACTTCAGCTGCGCCCTGTGGTAATTATCGTAGTAGGTCTCTCCTTCACCGTAGTTGGCGAGGTAAGCTTTCTGTCTCCAGCCCTTGAACTTCGGGTATTTGTAAGAATAAGGGTTGTAAGAGGAGTAAAGATAGTTATCGACTGTCTCGTTACCATATGTAGCCATTTTTCGCTTAGCCGGTTGGGAAAATGCACTGTTGGTGTTTAAGTAGACGCACGAGACAGAAATTGAGGTCAGGTGCCTAATTAACGCCAATTAACGGGATTCCCACGGTCAGTAAAAACACAAAAGTGTTAGGGAGTTTTCAAAGGTGGACATGTGGTTTAAACATAGCTGGTTTCTATGGTTCACATGCCAACATCCAAATACCAGTTTAACCAGCTGGTCTGTTACTGATCTAAAGAAGGCCTGGCCTAAGTTTTGACCAGATGGATAGTTCTGTTAAATCATGGACATTTTTTTATAGAATAAATAGAGATATTGTAGAAACAAAAAAATATTATATCACATGCTTGCCATGAACGTTTATTCATCCTGCAGATGTTTTCACATATTTCAATTACAGAGATGAATTGCATATTCGAATATTATCAGATGGAAACTATAGCGCATGATCAATTCTTGTCTAGAATAAACCATTTTACATAAAGCCTCTTTTTATTGCCATAAGCTTTTATCGCATTTGTTATGATCTGACACTGACAGCGTTTGGTATTGTGGTAATCCTGTAAAATCCCACTATTTTTGAAGCAATAAATATATACATATTTGATCTGTTTTAGTATCAGAAGCAGACTGACAGTGGGTGATATGCAATATAAACACAGGACATGAATCAGTCCTCTTGGTCCACATAATCAAATAAGCCAATGTAATCCATTTACTGAGGTAATAGCACTGATTCATTTACAAACAGCAGCATAAATCTATATTAATGGTGTACAATTTGCATACTTCTGTAAGACTCTGAAAGTGGCTTTCACTATTATTTCAATTAATTCATGAAAGAATTAATGAATGTATGATTAAATTAACTCAGTAATAACAAAAAATACAAAATATATATTTTATATACAGACATAAATAATCTCTCTTTCTCGCTCTCTCTCTTTATATAATCGTATACAGGCCTATTTATATATTTTATACTGATGTTTTTTATACATGATATTAGTTTCCATTTTCACAGTCATTTGCAATCATTTTTGGCACATATTAGTTATAATGAGTGATTAGTAAGAAATTCAGCAGTGAGTGATGGCATGAATAAATCCTAATGTAAATACTTAGGTCCAGTGTCTATAGTGAGTCTCAAGTTGTTTTTGTTCCCTCATACAGGTGTGGGGCTTCCAGCACCATCCTGTGACTCCAGCACGATGACGTTGGGGTCGCTCACTGTTACTGCACCATACGTAGAATCAAACGGCACATCTTCTTCCTTCATTCTCTTGTAGGATATGTTTGTATCATCCTCGTCATCCTCCATGAGGTCCTGTTTATGTAATACCTCTTTCCTGTACATGCGGTAAGCCAGAATGAAGATGCCAGCCTCTGCTGCCTGGAAGAGCGCGTACAGCAGAGGAAACATATACATGCCACCCATCAGCTGCGGAGGGAATGCCAGCTTCAGGATGGCCGTACAGAGCTGCACGTTCTGACAGCCTGTCTCTAAAGACACAGTCCTCCGACTGTTGGGGGGGAGATCGAAAAGCGTCGCCAGGCCATATCCTGCCGCGTAGCCAGCCATGGGCATGAGTACAGCCACCAGGTAGACTGAGGCAGGGATAGTGGCCAGCAGCTCCGGACCCAGCATAGTTCCAGTCATGATGAAGAGCATTAGCAGAGTGACCAGGAGAGACCACAGAGACACCTGGAGGCAACAGAAACACAGGTAAGTCTTCTACACAGCCGTTAAACTGTCATACAGCAGGCTATACTTCTGTTTAGTTCATGTTTAGATATTTAGCACCGAATCTGCAACATTTTTCTCATATATTTCCAATATATACTCACAATATTATATCACATGGCTTTAATAGACTTATATACAATACTTTACAATATTTCACAATATTTGAAATTCTAACTGACATATTCTCACAATATTTGTATTTTATTTTATGGTTCTGTTTTTTCCAAGTATTGTCTTTTTATTTTATTTTATGGGTCTAATGTACAAAGTCTCATAAATTCTATGTTATTTTCTGTGTCTGTGGGCATATTCTCAGATTATTTGAGATTTATTTATTGGTCTAAACAATGAATATATTCTTAACATATTTGTATTTTATATCCCAGGTTTTCTGAAAGTATTTTATTATAGATTTTTTATTTTATTATTTATATTTTTATTTTAATGGATTTATTAGACATCCTCACAGTAAGTTTTATAGGTCAAATGAAAATATTTTAATATTAGTTTTCTGGGTCTTATGGATATATTCTCAAAACAGCTTTTTTTCAGCTTCTCACAATATTTGCACCTTATATTCTGGATCTAATTAAATATTCTCAAAATATTTATTTCATTTTATAGGTTTAAGGAAAATAATCTTACAATATTTATATTGTCAGTCTAATGGACAAATACTCATAGTAATATTATGTAATTTTATTTGTCTAATGGATGCATTCTTTCTAATTTTGTACTTCCTTTTAATATATTAAACATCAAAACAATCTACGTGATGCAGTAATTTGTAGACATCACTCTGGTGCAGGAAACTAAGCGAATGAAATTGTTTACAGGTCTCAGCGGGCAGCAATTAGCTATAAAGGGTTTTCATTAATAAAGCAACTGGTAACAACTGATGTGACATATTTCACTGAGCATGACCTGGGGAATGAATCCTGAAAGGAGTGAATGGCACAGAGAGGCACATCATGATACTACTAGAGGAGAAAAGTGCAAGCCATGAGTGACAAATCAGCCCACATTTATGCACTCCACTTAATGTGCTGCACCCCCAACCGCCTCGATTCCTTTATCACACTCTCTGTCAGCCCTCCCCTCCCCTCCCGCATCTCTCTATCTCATAGTCGCCACTGTGCTTTTACCAAGCTGTTCTTAGATAAGCTCAACTGAAAAGAGGAACCCATGCGCGCATGTGACGCCACCTCGCCCAGGGCACTTCAGTCTCCTTTTAATGGCCAGAGATGGTGGACATGAAGGTGACTTAGGCATCACAACCAGTGATATAAGAAATAACAGCAGAAATCTAAATTATATTATTTTTTGTGATGAAGGTCCACTAGTGACTCCTCCAAATCTAATCAGCTTTGTCTGATATTTCAGGTTCCTTTTGCTAATAGTAAATGTGCTCAGCTTTGGCACTGCTCTGACTTTAGACAACTGATCAGGTTTTTGCATTAAGTTACCTTGATGATGATTTCAGCCACTCGAGTGTAGCGGTATCTAAGCCAGACCCCGAACCCGATGGGAATAAGGGTGCTGCAGAGGGTGAGAACGATCGCGCCGAAGGGCAGAAGGTTCACCATGGGTGTGTTGATCCATGCCCGACTGTACATCCACAGACAAAGCGGCATGAGCACGAGCGCCAGAACAGTGGACGAGATGGTCATAATGATGCTGGAAAACAAACAATTGTATTACCAAAGACAGGCAAAAAAGCAACATGTTCTTCTGACCTTTTTTTTTTTATTATTTCTATGCTTTATGCACTTAGTATAATACATAATAATGAAAAAAAATATTTATAAAAATATATTTAAAAAAATCTCTGTGCAAAAATAAATATTTCCAAGCACTGAGCTAGAACATGGTGTTTTCTCTAACAAAATAACATTCACATATTTTTTTCTGATATGTTAAATTATATTTTTATATTTGTTTATTATATTGATTACATTTTTATTTGTTTATATTATATATATTAAATTACATTTTTATATTAATATGCATTATATTTGTAAATTAAAAATGTGAATTTAAAAAAAAAATGTAAATGAACTGTAAATATGAAACTATTTTTATATTATATATTTATACAAGTAAATTTGTATTTTTGATATTTACAGAACTATATAATGAACACATCCTAACAATATTAAATATTATTCATTAAATTATATATATACACACACACAACTATTCGGATGTAGACATCGTCTGACTACCTGAGGTTCATCTCCCCGTTGACCAGCAGTGACATGATGTTGGAGAGGTTTCCTCCAGGGCAGCAGCCGCACAGCAGCACAGCTATAGCGGCCACATCGTTGAGGGAGAAGGCCAGAGCCAAGAGGAAGGCGATGAGGGGCATGAGGACAAACTGGCACACCACCGCCAGCAGGACTCCTATGGGCTTGCGGATGTGCTCGCCCAGCTGACTGAGCTCCACCGTGCAGCCCAACCCCAGCATGGTGAAGCACAGGACAAAGCCAACAAACACGTTAATCCCGTGACTCAAGGGTGAATCCCAGAAAGCCACAATCAGGTGAGAAGGCTCTTCAGAGGGCGAGAACGGACCCGCCAGGAGCCCCGCTGGAGCCGCATCAGTCCTGAAGCTGCTGAGCACGAGAGAAAGCGGCTCTTCTGTGGCGCGTAACCCTGCCATGGAAGGACTCTCCGAGGAGCTGACGAGGTCCTCTGTGAAGTTCAGGAGCTGCGTGAGCCTGGTGCTCGGCGCGCTGCTGGAGGTCTCCATCGCGTCTCCAGGGGGCTGGAGCTCTCCTAAGGATCCTTCGGTCTCCGCTGGTGTCCCCTCCCTGAACCGTCCCCTAGCGGCGCAGAATCATCGTATGACTGTCAGCAGTGACTGAGGGACACTGGGCTGTCCAACGCGTAGCGCGCGGTCCACCGGGAGGGGTTTGGCGCGGAGCGCGCGTCACCAGGCGCCATCCGAACCAATTAACTCTGAAACTGATCGTTAGGACGCATTTCTGGAAAAAAGGAAATTAATTTGGATTGTCCGCGTGATTTAAATCGTGTTTTGGTAGACTATTAACAACATAAAACTTTTATTCAACACCAGCATTTTAGGTGAGAAAAAAAACATAAATGGAAGTTGCATTTCAGGGTCCTCTTGGCGACTGACAATACAATTAAAATGTTGAAAATATCTCGCATAAACATGCATGTCAGTTGTACCAAATATTAGATTGTTTATTAGATGTTGAGTTTTTTTTTAATTATTTAGATACATGACGTAATAAAAGTTAGAGGTAGTTGCCTATTGTAACTCATATTTTCCCGTCAATCAATCAATAAAATGAATTCTAAAAGTCAAAAACATTTTACTTGAATGGAGATGTCTTTCTACCTTTAGCTTCAAACTTTCTCAGTGTACCTAGCTTCACCAAAACTATGTTTTAACGAATTGTTATTAGCTTGAATATTGTTTACCATCATTATTACATCCCATTTTAAGTAGATTTTAGATTTTACAAGAACATTTTTAAGGTAAATCTCTCCAAGTACCAAGTACTAATAATATCTCATGTCAGCTTTTCAACATGTTTGCCGTCTGGTGGCTATTTAAGATTGAATTAAACTATATTCTGGTTCTGAAATATCTATTTCAAAAGTTTTTCAGGAAAGAAAGTTAATCCCTAATATGGCCATTCAGAAGACTAAACAAATCATTGTGACAGCTTCATGACATGGAAACTTGTGTCCATTTGTGTTAAACACTTGTGCAACTTCTTGTTTATTTTGCAACTCTGATGCTGTAGCCAGTTATTAATCATTTACATGTATTGATCTAATAATGGATGTTATGAAGCATTCAGTATAAACATTTCACAATTTTACATGCAGATTTTACATTTTAAACCCCAATACCTAGTCCTATTTTTTCCACTTTGGCTATAACAACAGCCTGTGTGACATCCTGTACTTCAGTTATTTGAAATAATTGTTTTTGGACAAGTCATGTGTACTTTCACCCTCAGTCATGGGCAGTTCTTAATATTTACATAAGTGACGGGGTTTCTCTTGACTGTCCTATTTTCCTGTAAGCAGTGCTGGAGTCACACACTAGACATCTAAACAGTCAAACTAGTAGGTAAGATATCATTTTATTTATGTTTTACTATTTTAGACAATAATCTCCAGTAAGTGAACTGACGTTATATTTCCAGGTGATTTATTCTTATATGAAGTAGTAGCCTAGTTATCGGCTTAATCAGATTATTTTTGTTGCGAGTACAAAACAAAACAAAAAAAAAGCTAGTAAACTCTACAAATGCATGATGAGTTTCTGTGATGATCAGGTTTTTTGGTGGTGAAGATGAATTCCTGGCTTCTGCACGCGCTCGCGGTGATAGTTGTGTTCTGCTGCCGTGACGCCCTCTCGTGTCCGAAGCGATGCACGTGCCACTTCAGCGCCAAAACAACCGAGGTGGTCTGTCCTGACGCTGGCCTCTCGCAGTTCCCTGGAGACGGTCTTCCAGGCAACACCACCACCTTAACCATCCAGTTCACCAACCTGACCCTGCTGACCTCTCAACACTTGACAGCCATCCCACTGCTGGAAGAGTTACACCTGCCCGGCAACAAACTCAGCAGTTTACCAGCAGATCTTCTGAAGGGCCTTCATCACCTGCACACTATAGACCTCACAGGTGTGTGTGTACATGTTTTGTGTCTGTATTCGCCCGTGTGTGAGGAAAAGAAATTGTGAAAATGCTATCCAAATGCATGTAATTGAACGTAACAAATATCCAAATTATGTCAAAATATTTGAAAATGGAATCTTCTCAAAAACAATATTCTATTAAAGTCAAAACTGCACTATAATGATGCAGCAAGTCAAGTATATTTGTATTGTTTTCTAACTCTTTCCAAACTGTGCTCAGAAAATGAACTGCGGGAGCTACCTGCGTATGTTTTCCATCACGCTCCACTTCTCAACCTGGTGTTGAAGGACAATCGCATCTCCAGCATCCACCCAGACTGGTTGCCCAACAACAGCAATATCACTTGGTTGGATTTGTCCGGGAACCATCTGATGAAATACCCAATGCCCCAACTCCAAAGTCTGAGTCAGCTAAAGGTTCTGCACCTCTCGCAGAACAAACTCGAAGAGCTTCCAGTTGGGTGCTTTGATGCTCAACCTGCTCTAGAGAGACTTCATTTAGACCAGAACAAAATCCAGTCCCTGGATGCGAAAGCCTTTAGCCGCTCTGGTAACCTGACTCACGTCTTCCTGCAGAGAAATAGATTAGAGAGTGTCCCACCAGCTGTTTTCCAGGGGCTGAACCGCTTGGAGTACGTCGACCTGAGTCACAACAAGCTGCTGTATTTGTCCCCTGGCACATTAGACATTAATACCAGTTGGGTGGAGTTGACCTTAAACCCTTGGCATTGCGATGCTAAAATAGAGTACCTGTGGAGAAAACTGACCATGGAGTCCCTGCAATCAGAGCCCAAATGTACTGCACCAGAAATTCTGAAAGATCGTGTCATCGCAACGCTCACCCGCAAAGAAATGGGCCTGTCGGAGTAAAACAAACAACATGATCTGCAAGAGAAGTCAATGAAAAGGGTTTTTTTTAAGCGGCAAGAGGGAACTTTTAACACAACATTATAATGGATCTTTAAAATGGATTATGTAATTGTTTGCAATCTGCATTGCAAATAAAGATTTATTAAATGTTCTCTTTTTCTACATTCATTAAAAAATGTAATGGCACAATTCCAGTACAAAATTAATTTTAGTTTTTAAAACCACATTTTAAAATCTGGATTCTAACACATACATTATTAAACTATACAAAATTAAACTAATGAAACTAATAAACTATAGATAACTTTATGGTGATGATTGATATTTGATAGAAAGGTACACCCTAAAATCAGTTCATAGCATTTCCAACATTTTCCACAATGTTTACGATCAACAATCAAATCAAATGCTGTGAGATATCTTCTGACACTTTAGTTTTGGCGCGTCAATAAATTATGGACAAATGAGCGATAAACCATACAGCTTTTTAAAACTTTTATTTGAAATGATTCAACGCAGGGGAAACCGAGCATCATGTTTGTGGAGATATAAAAGTCTTTACCAAAAAAACAATCCACAAAATGTTTATGCCATATATTCATGACCATACTAGGCTCAAGCATCCCACTAACTCTATATCTCAGCACACGGAGGCATCTCACTGTTTAATAAATAAGCCTCTTATCAGCGCATAGTATTTTGTCATAAATATCAAGGGGCTTTTATAACATATCTTTGTTACAAAAAAGCAAATATAAATGTTATCAAAGCAATTACAAAAATCAAACAAAACTTGAGCAAGAAATGCAAAGAACCCTGAAGTAAATAATATTGGCAAAATAAAGCAATTGGCACAAACAAATGAAAAAAAAATATTTGTAGCAATCACAGAAATTCATAAATTATAGGCACTCATTTTTTAACAAACTTGCGCAGTCTTAATAGTATGCTTGTGTGCAGCAAGATATCATCTCCGTATGGTTAGGTGGTACCGCCATTTAAGTTCTTGCCCTTTTATCACATAATTCACTCTGAGAATGACAACACATAACATGACCAGGAAGTTCCCAAAATTAGTACAGAACTACACTTCATCCACACAACCACATCTTTTTTTATGACCTTTGCCACCGAGACATGATCACTGGGACATCGATCGATGAACGTTTGACGATACAACAGTTCACCTTATGAAGTTAATCTCAGGCATTTATATTCAATGAATTTCCCAATTTCCAGTTAGGACATACAAACACAATTCATGAAATTTGACTCATCACCGATTCGTGTCTCATTGATTCATGTTTCCTTTTGAAATGCACAGCAGGATTGATGCTTTTGCTTATCTGAGGGCTTGTTCAAAGACTCTGAAATGCATCCATTATTCAGACATTTAAAATGCTTTGGGAACATAGCTTTGCAGTTGAGGTTTAACAATGACATTCAGAAAATAAAAAGACCCAAAATAAAGATTAGTAAACAGACCAAATACTGTATGGATACTCTTTGAAAGAAATATTTTAAATAATGATTTCAAATAAATAAGAGGTCACATAGATATGAAAGACATTCTGACAGAATGCAGTTGCCATGTGGACTCTTTGTTGGCATACAAACCTTTCCCACTCTTGTCAAAGGTTGAGATCGATTTGTATGTGCTCACATGGGATCCCCACAAATGCTGTTACAGAGGGAACAAGTTGTTCAATGTTTTCCTATAGTGGGGTTTAAGGGCATTTTCAAGCAGGATTGTGGATTTGGAGCCATTTGTAGCACAGGTGCTGTTTGGTAGGTGAGGGCAAATCCCAGTCTTTTTTTATTTCTATTTTTTGTTCTTTGGCATTCTGTGGCGTCCAGTCTGCCTTCCACATCTATCCCGCTGGGATGAGAGCTCTACCACATAAACTTAAAGAGGAGAGAATCATTTGTTTGGAAGAATGTGACTCTTTTATTTGTGGGGGTTGAAGACGTATCTCTATAAAGTGCCAGGTTGAACTGAAAGCCCGTTTTGTGCTGCTGGTTCTGGGCGCGTTCAGTAGCAGCCCTCTCTCCAGCTCTCATCTCTGATACCACTGTACGTCCTTGGAGCTGGCAGAGACCTGTGGAGCAAAGGACACGATCAGTATGTACTTCACTGGGTTATGATATGTTTATAGTGAGCATTGAAAAGCTGAGAGTACCTGCGCACAGGCTGGACCAGTTTGCTGCGAGGCACTGGTAAACCTCCTCCAGCATTGGCGGAGGGGCGGGGCAGGCCGCTGCGGGGCGGGGCCATAGACCGTGTGGGCGTGGTTGTGCCTGAACCATGATTAGACATGACCTTCATGGGCTGACGGAGAGCCAAGGGAGACGGGGCAGCAGGGGTCCGCAACTTACTGGAAGAGGGCACTGGAATAAACAAAAAAGAAGGAACGATAAGTAGGGTAGAGATAATTAGGGAAAAGAATAAAGGCAACAGATGAAATGTAAAGAAATACTGGATATTTCATAAAAGATAAAACAGTATAGACTGAATAAAAGACAGTGCTTCTATTCAGTAGTTTATCTTCCATCTATATACTACCTGATACACGCAATTCATGGGACTACACAGTTAATGGAAATGGGATTATAATGACAAACAATAATGAAAAAAGATGGATGCAACCCTAAAACCAAAAGAATGCAGTTAGTTAGATAACTCTAATTCATAAAGCTATACATTAAACATCACCACAATTAAATAAACACGCTCCTATGTAACACTCAGAGGACCGTTCTCCACATTCACAGAGCACAACACTAGCATTAATGACATTACACATAAAGCTGATAAAACATAAGGTACAGAAAGAATGGATGGATGGATTAAACAGCCTTGATCAACTAGTGTTCACAAATATTTTCAGAAATACTAGTTATACAAATGTCCCCTTGTTGCAAAACACAATCACAGTACAAACACGATCTACCATTCACACACACTTGCACAACATAAAATATCACAGCACTAAGAAAAGCTGCATCATCATCAGTGTATATACTCACTGAAATCTGTTTCCTCTCCAAAGCAACACGAGAGAGGAACTGGGTAAAGATGGAAAAGAGAAGGTTGGGTTTGTATCCGCTCCAAAAGCTGTCGAATTGCTCAGGACTTTTCAAAGTGCAAGTGTGACTGACAAAATTTTATTTAATGCAACCAACGTGCATTAAATAAATAATTGGAATTAGACAGATGGCTTTACAGACTACTGGAAGATCTGGTTAGGTGACAATGTTTAAGCAGTTCCAATATAATAACAAAAGTACAAGAAGACATGACACAATTGTACCAAAAGGGGGCAGACTCACAGTAACCTATAGCATTACTCGCCCTATAACTGCAAAAAAACAGCAGCATTTACAACCGCAGGCCAACACACGATCCCTAAAAGCAACTCTGAATCAATATACAGCACAAAATTCAATCCTGCACAAATATTTGTCCTCAACACTGTAAGATGACATTATTAGTGACCAATAACCAACAGACCTATTTTGAATTAGTTTGACTCAACAGCTAAATGAACATTAGACTATACAATTATTAATCAATTATTATTTTATTATTCATGGAGAAAAAAATTATACATTCTTAATAATGGTTTAATTCTGCATTTTTAAGCGCAACTGCTTTTCAGAACTAAAAATCCCATTCACATAACCTTTCCCAAACCTACCAGGTTGGTGTGCAAAAAATAAAATAAAAAGGCCATTTACTCTTGCACTCAATTTTGAACCTTAACCCAGACCCCTGTTTTCAAGAAGACCCGGGTCTTCTCATCTGAGGTCAGAAAACAGCTTCCACACCAAACAAACAATACTCTAATAATGGGTCCAGAAAACACTTTCAGGTCTATCCAGTATCATGACCAAGTCTGGGTGACCTTCTCAGGGCATTACCTCGTAGAGACGTAGGGCTCTGGAGTCTCTCTTTTGGTTTTGGGGAGGAGCGAGCAGGCGCGGACAGCCTTTGGTGTGATGCTGAGATGAGAGACAAGTAGACATTACGTTTTGATTCAGGCTAATCTGAGCTCAGCAGTCCACCTCCACCTGCAGGCACTTAACCTCCAACCAGAACTGATCAGCTTAAACCAAAAAGTTTAGGTGATGCCAAGGCAAAGACAGCCAGCTAGGGTCGGGTTTAATTCAAGTCAGAGCCATTCCATGCATGGGTGAGACAGAAGACCACTTCTAACCAGCCACCAGAGGGCGCCACAGCCAAGAGAATAAAAGAAACCTAGGGTGAAGAACAGGCAGGAGGCAGCACTAAGCCAAGAGTCAATCCAACTACATCCAGACAACCAGCACCTCAGCCAAAAACAAAGGGTGTGAGGAAGAAACAAAGGCAGAGAGAAGGGAAGAGGCAGAACATGCTGGGCAGGAAGGACAGAAATAAAACTAGACTGTCCATATTACCAAATGAGGGGAGAAGCCTGAAATACTCACTACATTCAAGTATGTAAAAATCACTTAAGCAAGCTCATGTCTTTGCGTTGATCATATAAACTGTCCACTGACAGAGAGAGATCTAGCATTCATTGACCTCACATGGATAAAATGATTCAGCATGCAGTCATGTTCTTTTTTTTTTTTTCATGGGTGTCACTGTTTTTAAAAAGTAGTGACACCAGCTGAACCTTTTCACTTTTTCGTGCTGGTTGTGGTGTCATTACATTGTACATGGGTCAGTTCATGAATATTAATTTGTTTACACACCAAAACATGAACATAATCTATTTGAACAAATTATTTTCAAAAAATGCAATTTTGAGGCAGCATAAATGCAATCTAATAACTTTATGCATACACTAGTCAACATTTGAAGTGGATCAAAACCTTTTATCAAAGTTGTCTGAAACCTAAAACCAAAATGACAATTTACACTTTAAACAGTAACTAGTATTAGGCACCTGAAGTCTAACATAAAGTTGGGGTCATATTTATTGTTGTTCATTGAATTTTCAGTTAAAACAGATTTATCTCAATAGAATTGGACATGTATGGGAATTTAGATTGCTCATACGTTTGTCTGCAAAATATTGACGATTGATTTCATGCAACTGCACCATGTATGTGCCGTATGTGTACAGTCACTACACTAGACTGGTCATGCTCTATGGTTTTGATTTACTAGAAAGAACTGACTCATAAGAGTAATTCGCTTATGATTTTATCCCTCAGTGTTGGCAACAATGTTATGTCAGCATTACCAACAGAATGCATGTTAAGGGTTCTGAAAAACCTTTGTGGTAATGAGCACTCAACATAAAAGAAGTATATATAATAATACAAATAATAATAATACAATTCTAACACTGGATCACTATGCTATATAACATTTACAATGTTATATACTATGACAAATCAAAACTCCTGCTCAAGAATTGGAGATGTTTCCTACTGTATGCCAAAAGCTATCAATGACACCTTTGGGGGTTTTTTCTAGTAAAGCTATTAAATGTGTTTGATCACATGGGTGTAATGGAATATGATTACTATAATCTGAAATATTTAATCCAATAAATCAAACGACAAAACTTCAGTGTTCCCTGTCACATTAAACACACCTTCAAGATCCATAATCTGAAGAGTTCCCTAAACCATTAAAAATCACCCCTGAATAATAATTTACAAGGGCTTTGTTTGAAAGTCAGTCAGGCTTTTAGAGGAAATGCCAAGATGCCGGTAAAATGCGATCTAAGAGAAAATATGAGAAGATCAAAGAGCCTCATCCAGCAAGCCAAGACACCAGCAGTGCAGTTAAGAGCACAGCATGAACGTGTGTCAGAAGCACAGAATCCATAACCAAGAAGTGCATAGTCATAAATGTCAAATGATACCATACATCAAGATTTACACACAGAATAACATTCATGATAAATTTCATGTCAAGGAATGCAATGAAATCTTTCTGTGTGGCGAGTTTAAGTCAGAGATTGTGTTTGTGCTGTTTACTGTCAGTTTAAAGCACTGTACGTGTTGATTGGTTGATTTGATGTATGCATGCATGCTCACTGATGTGTCTGGACACTCACTGGCAGACTGACTCTGGTGTCTGGGTGACCCTCCGTTTGGCACTTGCAGGTTTGACTCACAGCTCCTGCTGTTTTTGACTGGCTCTGCAGTCGGTCCAGAGCTGGATCGTGTGAGGTTAGGTAGACTCCGTCTCAGCTTTTCTGCACACGAAAACAGAAATAATGTAGAAACCCACGTTTAAGCTGACATTGTTTTTAATAGTAGACCAAGTGAAATGAAGTGACTGGAAGAACCTTCATTCTTAATGGCATTGGTCTGCGTATCGTGGCCTTGAAGAGAGTGGCGGGGCTGCTGAAGGCGGCTGATGATTGGTTGGGGAGATCCGCGGCTGTACTCTAAAGAGCGGGCGGGTGAGCGGGATCGGGGCGAGTTCCTGGGGGAGACGCGGGGCGAGTGACGAGGGGAGGGGCTGAAGCGGTTGGCAGGTGTGTGGTAGGAATGGAGGACCGCCTCCTCATCATCGTCCAGGCTCTGTGCATCCAGCTCCTGGTCACTCAGAGTCCCTCGTCGCAGCGACTGACACGATGAGCCAGAGCTACGACGTGACGCTGTCGCTGCATATTCTTGCCTTAAGCCTAAAGGAGGGAAACAGGGATACAAATCTCATGAGTGACCCATTTAGGCATTTTTTTTACGATTAGGACAATCAATCATCCATTTCAGCAGCATGATAACCAAAGGTAGAACATACTAAAAGAATAGGTGCAACACTTGTTAGAGAAAGGACATCACTCACTCTCCTCCTGCATGCGGGCGAGTATCTGCACGTCTGTGACGTCATTGAGTTTATATGTGGTCGATGAACCGACAGAGTCTTCGTCCATCTCTGATGTGCTTAACTCGCTGTCTACTGATGACTGCGGGCTCACTGCCTGTGCGTTTCTGTCAGCTGATCCACGCTGGTGACCTACACACACAAAAGACAAATAAATTACATGAATATACTCAAAAAAAAAACAAGACAATCTACAAGATCTACAAAATAAACACTGAACAGGTGCTGGCTATGTAAGGAATCAAATACTAGCCTACTACTTATTGCATAATGGACAGCATATACTAATCAGATGTTACATTAACTATATATCCTATATAAAATTAATTATATACATTTTTTAATACATAAGTAACAAATATTGTAATTTCCATACCACATAATGAAAACGTGGTTACTTTCATGATTATTAACATGTAACCTATAAAAACTAGTAAACGGCAGATTCACACTTGTGACATTATGCTTCTTTGTAGTGTGAAGTTAAATTCTTTAACTATTTCTTTCTCCACATTTGGAGTAAAGAGGCTTTTACCTGCGCTTCCAGGCAGAACAAGCTGCTTTACAATAGGCACTCTAGATGGAGTGGAGGACGGGGAATTAAAGCCACTGCTGTAAGGACTGTTTGCCGTGTTTGTGCTGTATGGGCTTCCGTAACCCACTTGAGGGCTGTAGGAACTGTTATAAAGACTCCTCCGCTTGTTTGCTGCAAAAGAAAAACATAATGAGGGCATTAAAGAACGTCTTGTTGAATGTGAAGTGAAAGCATATTATGGTCTCTTTCTTATGTTGGTAGTTTAAACAAATGCCATTTATTTAGAAGGAAAACATTTCAGACAGCACCAGCTGTTATCATTAGCAGAAATAAATAGGCCTCTTATATGAAATACTTAAAAACACAAATCCAACAGAAGGTCATATCCCAGCCCCCCCTAAAGTACACTTACACAGATGCCATTTTAATGCATGCATGTTTATGAGACATGCACAACAGAGTTTGCAGTCTATTAGGCATCTCTGAGAGTCAATTTAAGCATACGGCATGGCCAAGTCTAATACAGAGCGACATTTTCAGTCCTAGTGGAGTGCTGTTGATTGTATACAATGCAGCCTATTCACAGCGTAAGAGTACAAAGACGCATATGCACACCCACAAGAGTCTTACTCAGTCATTTAGTGGATGACAACGACATTAAGATCCAGTCAATTCTCTCTCTCACACACAGACTCAATGTAGGCATTGTAGAGCAATGCAGCACTTGTGAATATGTAGTTGTCTATGATTCAGTCACAAGGTTAAACTCTGCAGCAGGGAGAATGTATCGCTGTTAAAGCTCCTGGCAACACCGACGGCTAGAGAATCTAAAAACCATTAGTTGAATGTCGGCCAAGAAAGAGACTGTACTGTGTCTCTGAAGAGAAGAGCATAAAATAGAAGCCACTTCAGCTGTTCTCTCTGTGGATATACTCTCACATGATCGCTCGTCACTCAATCCTGTGTGTGTACGTATTAGCTGGAAAATTATTAAATAAAAGACAATAAATGACATAACAATAAACTAATTAATTCAAATACTTTTAGATCTTTACATATTATGCTGTAACCTAGAAAAAAACATACAAATAAATAATTAAATGTTACTGTAATATAATTTTTTTTATTGTAATAAAATTATTTATTTACCAAATTTATTGAGAAGTCTGAGACAGTGGAGATCGCCTGCAATGAGGTTTCTTTACAAAGGTAAAATAAGGAATTATATTAACATAATTATTCAGTAAATCGATATGTTATTGCAAATATTCATTCAATGTTCATCATTGTTCCTGTGTTTTATTCACAAGAACAATAGTGACAATGGTGTTGGTGATGATGGTGACTTCCACATAAGGGTACCCGCAGTGTATGTACATATAAATAGCTTATTCTAAGTTAATAAAAACATAATTGGTTCACTTTGTAAGGTCTTTGTAAACATATGGACATATTGCATTTCTATTAATAGATCCTCCTAAATATTACACACTGCACCAAAAAAACCTAAACTTTGTTTACTCCAAGTTTAAACAAATAAATAAACAATACTGTAATATATAATTTTATTGTAATAAATTGTATCTTATTAATTGTAATATATGAAGAAATGCAACACAGAGACTCATCAAATCAAGAGTTTTGAGCCAAATTGAACTGCTGAATTTTTGAATTCTGAAAAAATTAGACCCTATTAAAACATCTTTTGAGAAACTGGTCTTAAGAAAACCTAATGTGAACATGAAACACATTTAAACTAGCTATATTCTTGATCTTGCTTAGTTTTATATCTGCGACACAAACAACTTAAATATACTGTAATATTGCTTGTCCTTGTGTGTGTGTGAGTGAGAGTGTGTGTGCAGCTGGACACTCAAAGAGGTCATTAAAGCACATTTCCCCAGACCTCCTACTCTTTCCTGCCCTCTTTCTATAGATCCATCTTTCTCTCCATGTCTCCTGTCTAATGACTCTCTCTCTCTCTACTGCTGCCATCACTCAGAGAAAACAATAACAACATGCTCTCCCCACTCACTTCCTTACAGATCAAGCAGTGAACTGCATTAACACCACACCATCAGCCACGCTTACACGCATACATGCACAACGCTTGAGTGCTGGGACATAAAAACATCCACAGAGACCCAGGAATGAGTGTGCACCGATGAAGGCTGAGAATGACTGGTCTTGGATATGGGCTGGTGTGGATGACCTCTGACCATTGACTGTTCTGTGTTTGTGTGTGTATGTTTTAAAAACGAAGCCAAGAGCGAGGACTGCCCTCATTCAGCAGGGACTAAAAGAAATGAGGATTGACACAAAGAGCCTGGATCAGTGATGCTGAGACCGCCGTAAGCCAATAACACCAGACTGTAAGGACATTACAATCAAGGACATTTACCATCAAGAGTCAACAAAACATATCAGATACAACCAGATATATGAGGTGGAAAATTGATAATATATCACAACATAGGCACATAAGTGTCTAAAATCCATTACCTAAAACTGATTTAAAGTGTGTCATGTGAGTGTTTTTCAGTGTCTTCGAACAGACAAAAATAGATGTGTCCTTAAAACCTAGCCTGAAACAACCTAGTCTTGCAATTCAGACTTTTGACTATAGGCTTTAAGTCTGGTCCACATAAACATCATCCTTACCCAGAATGCTGCGACATCTCCAACAAACTACATATTTATATATATGGCCATTACATTCCAGACCATCAGATGGTTTGGCTCATCCACGCTCTTTCCACCAGACGCACACCACACCGAGTCCACTAATACTGGATTTGTGCGTCTCCAAGACAGAAAATCCAAAAAAAGATGAGAAAGAGAAATGAGGACAGCTAATCTGTCCTAACTCTAGTGACTACATCCATATACTGCAAAAAGACAAGTTAAACGCCACAGATAATTCTGACACTGAAAAGATATGCTTTGCTAACTGCTTTTTCTCTCTGCCTGGACTAAACAGACAGCAGCACCCATTACAGGATAAGATACATGTGCTTAAATGTCTAAAGACTGTCTGTCAAGCACATTTTGTTCAGCTCAATGGACAGTCCACGTAGAAATGAGGTTGTCCGTGAGCCTGTATGAAAGTTGTTTTAGGGGGCAGGAGCGGAGGAGAGAAAGAGAATATGAGATGTGAGAGTGTCCTGTAGTAATGAAAGATCATCACAGCAACACGGGCTGTTTAAGGACAAACACAGACGCGGTGGGAAGAAAGAGCGCTTGATACCAACAGCAGCACAAAGAGCCAAAGATGACATGAAAGAGACAAGGATGAAGAAGGAAGAGAAAAAGGCACAATGAATGCAATGACGCTGAAAGTGTAAAGGATAAGTACGAACTGTCAGATCTGTAGAGGAAATGGGAAATGGCATAGAAAAAAGGAGAAAGAAGAGAACAAAAAGAAAGATATCAACAGGGAAGCAGAGTGTACTCTAAACAGGATTGCAATAGTGGATTGGATTGCAGGGGCAAGTTGAGGTCGCAGCTAAAGAAAAGGCACACAGAGAGAAATGAATGTTGTTCACACAGGGGAAAGTGACTCTCAGCTCTCTACCAAGTCATAAGGAGGCTGTAAAGACTGTACTGAACTTGCTGAATCACCACATAACTGCACTGTTCAAGGGTGTGAATAGCACTTGAGTGTACTTTTATCAATTTTAAAAGCACAAAAGGATTTAGATGTACAAATAATGAACCGTTTTGTGGTCCTCTTAGACATACTAGACAAGCTATTATTAGTTTTTAACAACTAAAATTATACAATAAATTCATTATGATAATAGACTAGAATTTAGAGTTCAATAGATATTCAGCTATTTTTATCAAATTATTATAGCATAAATTATCTAATTTTAATGAACAAAACTATAACTATAAACATAACACTATTCTACACTTGATTTGTCCTATTACGAAAAAAACCCCAAAAACTTTTTCATGAGAATGTCATGTATGATCAAAATCTAGATGTTGACTGAAATGATCGAACAATTATTTACTCTTTAGTTTAAGTGAAAAAAAAAGTTACTTACTAAAAACTACCCATGTGGTCCTGAATTAGCTAACACCTACAAACTGCCAACCCATTTGGGCACTTCTTTTTAATTTTCTGATATATTGTGCTAAGGGAAAAACTACATAAATCAGCAGACAGGTCAATTTGTTACAGAACTGCAAGGTTAAAAATATAATTTCACTGATCACTATATTTTACATAAGCATATGTTCCATGGCCAAATTATTAAACAAATTTAATATTAGCAATAATGTCCAAATGCTAAGCAAAGCTCACTAACTGTCTTTCTTTTAAATCTCAGCCTCTCCTTTTGTCCTCATGTCCTGTGAGTTATGTAACCCTGGTTATGACTACAACTTTATGGAACAGTTTACATTTCTGAGGGAAGTGTAAAGCCCTGGAATGAGTTACCATGGCTAGACAAACAGACTCACCAAACAGCACACAAGTTTACAGCAGAATGCCCATGCTCTGTTTAAAAATGTACAGCCTTTTCACAAAGCTTGCATATAGCTATTGCTGAGTCAGACTCTTCAACCTTCTGGGCGGAATTCATTAATGTGTGCAAACATGTCTGTCTCTGTTTTACTTTCTCACATAGACACAGATGCACTTCACGGGGTAACTGGTTCCGAAGACAGCAAAATAGAGGCATAAAAGAAAGGAACAGGCAATAAGAGAAAGACAAAGAAGCTGACAGGTGTGTCCAACAGGATAGAGATTTGACATGCATCCCACACATCTGCACTGGCTCTCTTTACTCTCTTGGCAATGGCTCTAGGGATTTAGCGATGCCTCAGGTAACCTGGAAACCGCAAAACACACCCTACGTGCTCAGCACGGGCTGTAATCCCATTGACAAGGAGCTTTACACAGTGGGATGGTGAATGAGCTTTCTTTTATTAGGAGTGTTTTGATAAATGACTAACACACAGTGAAAATCATCTCACATGTCTTCAGGAAGTTGTTTATAAACTATTATTATAGTTATATTATATAAAATAATATATGAACACCAAGGATGAATTTATCAAAAATAGAGTAAAATGAGTAATATTTTGAAATAGCATTACAACTTAAAATAAAAGTTATCCGTTTTAAGCCGTTTAATATTTTTGTGGAAACAATAATACATTTTTCAAGGTTTTTTCAGGATTCTTTGATGAATATTGAGTTTAAAAGAAAAGCACTTATTTGAAACATAAATAAATAAATAAATAAATAAATAAAATTCTAAATACCTTTACTCTCACTTTTGATTAATTTAATGTGCCCTTTGCTATATAACAAAAAAATGTAACTATACACTAAAAATAAAGGTGCTTTACGATGCCACAGAAGAATTTTTTTTGTCTAAATGATTCCATAAAAAGATTATAAAAAGATAAGAAAGAGATGATTCTTTAAAGAACCTTTGACTGAATGGTACTTTGTGAAAACAAAAACACTGTTAAGAACCTTTAAAGCAGTTTATGAAGAGTATTACTAGAAATTAATAAAACCTGATTTTCCCCCTTCATCTTATTTGGGAACTGTGCTGTTTGCTCTGAGATGACACTATGGTGAGTCCATTTAAAACAATGACATCATACACCCGTCTGCATTGCACAATGACAAGAGTGAATCACACCTGGCCCTCTTCCAAACATGAATCAAATGCAGCCACTGCAGATTGGATCTTTTAATGGAAAACTCTGATCTATCAACTGGGAGTCCTCTGGAACATTCCCATGTCACTCAAGGTGACTCTGTATGAGATGAGCCAGTCATGAACTTTCAGAGTATCACTCAAAATGATATTTAAGATCATTTGGTCATTGTCTCCCTCCTCAATTAAAAGGAAAATATAAGAGCACATAAATGTGTGATATACCAGTATGTCAGTGGGTGTTGTAAAAGTATCAGTCACATGTCCAATATGAGCATGGACAGTCAGTTCCCTTCTATAGAAAGCATGCTTCAATTTAAGACATGTCACATGGGCATACCTGACTAAAAACAGCAATAGCCTTCCAGACTACAAATATGACTTAAGTCAAACCTCTCATAACTCTTTGCTACCTATAATTAGCAGAGAGATGGATGATACACAGACACAGCCGAATGTACAGATACTCTCCAAAAACAAGGATTCATCCAAGTGAACTGCCAGGCCACATGTTGAAAACACATACACACATGGTGACAGACTGATCTCAGCAAGGAAGTGGGGAAGAGAATCAGAGCCAGAAATGGAGCTCAGTGAATGGGTAAAGGGCAGAAGAGAGGAAGAACTAAGAATAAAAAATAAAAAAAAAGAGGAAGTGATAGGTTTGAATAAAATCAAAACAGAGAAACAAAATAGTATGGCCAAATAACCCAGATTGACATTTTTAAGCCAGAAATGCAATAAAATAAAAAGCTGTATAAATTCTAGATCTTTAAGATCTACTTAATGTAAAAGCATTTAACAAAATTTTTTTTTTTACATATATAACATTCATGCCACATGGTAAAAATTTACAGCTAAAAATAAAAAAGATATTTTTTTGTAATGGGGCCTGTGAGAATGCAAGTACAAATCAGAATTTCTAGGTCAGAATAAAGACTTATAATGCAACAGTGGTAGATATTAAATTAAATGAAAATGAAGTGTGTGTGGTACCTGACATAGTAAGGTCGAGTCGGTGTAAGAGAGAGCGTTTGGCAGACTCCATATCAGGACTGGGGTTATCCAGAGCCTGTCTGCACCACACAATGGGACTCAAGGCTTTCTGCAGAGGGCTGTTCAATTTTGCTTCATACAACCTGCAGAAACACAACCAGAGGTCAGTCACAAGAAACAAACATGCTCTCATCACATCTTATGCACACAAGTGTTTAATCAAGAAACATGCTGAGTGGTGAAGTTTTGAAATGCCATGATTAACAGAGGCTTATTCAGCAAAAGCATGCTTTCCCTTTAAATAAAAGACTGGCCTACAGGCAAATGACCCATTAAATGCTTCTGTAATACTTCAGGTAAGGTATATACTGTACTCTGTAATATTGTACAGGCAGTTTGCTTAGTCACTGAAACCTGAATTAATAGGGCCTGGTGCAGAATTGTTCAGGTCAGCTGATCAGAAGCTTGTTTACGACAGGCTAAATACATGCCATATGAGAACAGATCATCTCATAATATGACAGCTGTAGTTGAGAACGTTTATTAATAGAAGGTGATACGGTCATTTAGCTTAAGTAAATGAAATCAGTTTTAAACCCCCATTTTATGAAAAGGTTTTGTGCGTTCTAAGACACATGAATGTTTCAGTTTAGTGCCATTTCATGGGTTCTGAATGGATAACTGTTAAGAAGAGAAACTGACATTAACAGCACTGCATGAGTCTTGTTTTCTGCTGACCTCACAGAGGCAGCTGTTGCTTGGGATCACCTGACAGTAACATGTGTGACAAAAGGTTTTTTAACAGACAGAAAGAAGCGGAATGTATTATAAATGTTCTTTAAGTGTTAGGCCCATTCATATTGACAGCAAGTAAATTGTTGCCTGGAGGTCATCATGTTGCTGTATTGTTGGTTGGCAGTAGGTGGTCCTATTTGACTGCGGGATCCAACTGTATCAAGTGATCCATTAAAGTAGACAAAATAATAGGTTACTTGCGTAACCCCGGTTCTCTGATAGCATTAAGTGAGGTTTCTCACTATGGGATACGCCCCTTCCGCGTATTCCTAGAAGCCCAATTCCATTACGCCAGCCCCAATTGGCTGGCAGACATGACGCTGCATCAGGGAGTGGCTCCCTTCCCTCGGTATAAAAGGAGCAACGCAACGTCATTACGACATTCAAAACAAGCACACCTCTTCCTCGCTTCGCACAGCAAGGAGGGTACTCTGGTTAGGGTTGGGTACCGAATGTATGGCACCGGTACCTAAGTAACCTTTTACTTTGCAGTCTCCGCTACTACAGTCGGCCACGGAATATTAAGCTTCTCTGCAGCACATTTGCACACGTCCTGCAGATCCACACTAAGAAGCGGGGAGGAGGGTGCCCCGCCCACCTCCTCCATGGATCCCGCCGTACCAAAGGGTTGTGCCGGTTGTGCAAGGGGAAGGAAAGGGGAATCCTCGAAATCTTCCTCCTCCTCAGAGAGAAGAAAATTCGATTGCCCCACTTCCTCAAATTCAAACGTGCCATCCTCCTCATCGTCCGTGCTGAGAACGCCGGCCAGAGGGGCACACACGTCCAGTTGTTCACCCCACGACAGAGCTGCCGTGGTGGGCAACTCAACAGGAATGGATACCTGGGGGGCAGGGACCGGAAAGGGGTTAGCTGCTATGAGGAGATTCTGGCCAGTCAGGCTAGCTTGGCATGACACTTGAGATATTTCTTATCATAATACTATAATTATGCATTTTGCAATAATTCTATTTACATTTTTGTGGAAACAATTAAACAAGCATTTGAATAGTTATATATTTATTTATTTATTTTTTGTAAAAATGCAGAAGCATTTTTGTTTGATCAATATAATGTGTCCTTGCTGAATTTATATTTATGCTAAACCATTTCAAAATCACCCTAAACTTTTGAATGGTGCAGAGTGGTATTGCATAGCTGGGAAAAACTTTGAGTCAAACCTTGGCACTACGCATCCTGGACCACATTTCTCAAGTCAATGACTGATTTAATGCTGACACAAACCATTTTGATCAGTCAGACTGGAGTTTATAGGTATGGCACAGACTCAGAGGGATTTATTTATCAGGACTAAAGGCAATGCAGGATTGCCGTATTGGTGGCAGAATCTGGCACTTGTAATAATCCCTCACACATAGAGACAGAGAGCATTTCTCCTATAAGCCTTTCTCCTTAGATACGACAGAAACTGAAATGATCTGCTAGTATAAATGCATTATTCAGCTCACAAAAGCACAGATCTGATTTGGAGAGCTGTGCTTTGAATGCTACTTCATTGATTCAACATAATTATAAACTCATTATCTTCTTATCTCGGCAACAGATTTGCCAACAGCATGGCTTGAACTCATTTGTGACCTAAAACACCATTAAATCCATGATAAAACAAGCAAACAAAAAATGATCTTATCCTTAAATCGTCATGACTAAGAAGATTAAATCATTTGCGCATCTTTGCTGTAATCAGTTCCGACCTGTTTGGTTTGACAAGTAGAGTTTCTGTCCTACCAACTATTTGTGATCAACAGGTGTTAAGCTCGCTGATTTGCCAGACTCCAGCTGTTGCAGGGATTTCCCAGCATTTTGCAGCCAATGCAAGATATTCAACCAAACAGGATTGAGTGTCTGGATTACAGCATTCTGTAAATGGACCTAAACCACAGAATCTCAGAGACCCTGATTAAAGCAAACACAAACAATGGATTACACACTGACATCTATCCACATAAGATCAAAAACTGATAAGATGAAGCTGTCTGGGACTTGAGGACATGGGACAACCAGAAGGCAACAAGATAATGTTCATCTTAACAAGCACTTTTTGATCGAAATTGATCAAAAGTGACAGTAAAGCCGTATAATCTTACAAAAAACAAAAATCAAATAAATGCTATTCTTTTGAACTTTATTTCTATTCAGCAAATTATTTATATTACAGTTTTCAAAAATATATATATTAAGCAGCAGACAGTATTAGCTGCTGAGAAACCAGCTTTGCCATTACAGGAATAAATTGGGCTACATTTTAAAATACTTTTAAATACAAAAAGTTATTTTGAATTGTAATAATATTTCACATTATTGCCGTTTTTACAGTGTTTGATGAAATGCACCATCATAGTGGGCATAGGTTTTTTAATTATTGACCTTTTTATATTAAAAACATTTGAAAAGATAACGTAAGTGACTAATTTTTAACATTAAGTGGAAGTGCTCATTATTTTTTACAACAAAAGCTGACAACATGCCCATCCTGACATTAGTGTACATTTAGCTGGCTATTATTCTCACCGAAAGTGGTTCTGTTCTGAACTTCAAACGGGAACCTATCAGCCTGGCTGGACGGTTTGTCATTGCAGTTTGTTTTATCACTCCAGAAGGAACTGCTTGTTCGAACATTTTATTCTTTCACTATAACTCACTCTTACATGCTGATCCAAACTATCATTCTAGACTGCCATCGATATAAAAACACCAAAATCCACGATATTTTCTGCACATTTCTATTTTTATTATTAGTACCACACTCTGTCAATACCATGACATGCATATATTATTGCTTTTTCAGCTTTTCATAGGACTACATATATTTTTTCAGCATTTCCCCTAAAAAACACTGAATGCACTATTAAAGTCCACGTTATGTGAAACAAAAGAGCCATACACAATGCAGATCACGCAGAAAAGTATGTGCGTCTGTTGTAACTCATTTGCCCGATCATATTTGAGGCCTTATCTAAAGGACATGCCTATGCAAATACATCATTTGTGTGTGATTCTAATGACATCATTGAGTCATGACACCATGGCTGTCATTGAGCAGATTTATAAAGGTACTGAAATAAACTCAAGGGCAGATGAGAAGCAAGTGCGAACTGAATACATGCAGTCAGCAAACTGTTGCTCTTAAATACTCAGACGTAAGGCGCTAATAATCCCAAACAGATGTCAGTCAATGCACTGAATAAACTAACCCCAGTCCTTAGCCAAAGAGACATGGGTGCAACAATGCATCAAGCGCATTCCTCCAAATACGCGTCATTCTCTGTGGCGTCTGTGCGCACCTGTCAAACACATGAAGGGTGTGTGTGTGACAGAGAGGTTATTCCTCTGATCGGTGTTAACACCTTCGCCACCCGGCAGGTTACTCACCAGCTGTCTTCCTCTTCGTTCAGGCAATCCATGTCCTCCAGATCGAGAATGTCCACCTCGTCCAGCACCGAAGTTTCTCCGTCTTCGATAAAATCCAGCGAATCGTAATAAGACGCGAGACTAGTGTTCGCGGCGGCACAAGAAGCGCTGTCACTATCGTACCCCCCTCCGTAACTGCTGCCGTGATATGATCGTCTGGGGCTCAGCCGGGAGATCTCCAAAATCCCACCGAAACCCCTCGATCCGCCGAACCCCACCCCAGTGAACCCCGCCGCCACTCCCGGACAATCATAACCGGCGCTCACGGGTCTGGTGTTCCCCGACAGTCCACCGGAAGACGAGGAGGAGGAGGAGAGCAGACTGGATCGGCTCCGGAGCTGCTCGTTCTGCTGCTCGAGTTTCTTCACTAAGTCTTGAAGCTTCCGCACCTCCAAATCCGCGTTTATGTTTGAGTTGATATCCTCCATGGCAAAAGCAACGATATGTCCGCGCGCCGGTGTCGTGTCCGCTAGGTTTGTTTAACTACCGCCAAAGTCAGCAAGTTCGCGAGCCTCCGTCGCAGGGTTTTTAAAGGGATCACTGTCAACGCCGCGGCTCGAAAGTTACTAATCTTCTCGTCGTCATCTTGTCCGGGAACTCGTACACACTGTAAGCTCCGTCGCCATCTTTACTGTCCGCCAGTCGCTCACTGGGAAATCTTTGAGAAGCTAGAAGTGAGACGTCATCACGTGACTCACGGGGACGAGCACGTTTTGGGAGCGACCCTTCCCTGAACCAGGAACGCGCACTTTAACTCCGATAATAGCCTTCTCGAGTTATACACGGTCAAATATTTGCACTTTAATTCCTGTTCTTAAATGTTATTGCGGGGATTTTGTACTTTACCTGGAGACCCTTGTAACCAACTACATTTCTTAGGGAAAATAATGCTTTTTTTAGACATTACACCTACTGAATACACTGACTAGCTAGTATTATTTTTGAAATAAAGAGTGTGTGCAAACATCTATGTGTAGCCATTCATCCACATTTGAACAGAGTGGACAGTGAAATTGCTGTAAATAGAGTGATAAGAAAGGGAAAAAAATCAAACCTGCTTTGACAAAAAAGCAAAACGGCAAGACTTACTTGATAGCAAAAAATAAATAAAATTAAAAATGCTGTATAATCTCGGGGTACTTTGATGTCACACACAGAATGGCCTGTGCAGGGCTGCTTTAAGTCCAGCGCCTATTGTGTTTTGGAGACAAAGTATTACCTTCTTATTATTGAATTGTTGTAAACAAATATCACATTTGCAACTGGTCAGTGTTCAAAAAATGCTGGGAAATCACTTCATGTAGCCCTACAAGAGTGATTACCGATAAACTGAAAAAGAAAGTCATGTTTTAGGAAAGAAAGAAAATCAGTCACTGACTTTTTCAAAGCTGCTGCATAGTAACGACTATTCTCCTTCGAGGATCATGATAGTGGAGTGAAAAGTACAATATGTCTTTCAAATGTAGTGAAGGTATAAAGTCATACATTTCTGGAAAAACAATACTAATATAATAATAATAATACAATAAAATAATAAAAATAATAATAATACTCAGCTGCTGGTAATTCTCTGGGCCTCAGCAGAGGATCACTATCATTTTAAGAGAACTTGAAAATGAGACAAAAATTTGTATATAAAAGAAAAAAATCCATACAGTGTATTTCCTAATTTAATTCACCCCTCAAGACGTGTTCACAGTTTTTGGAAAACCCTGATATTTGACTAAGCCTAATTTTAAAATTACAAATAACTCTTAGTTTTTTAACTTACAGAAATTAGTAGTTGTTTTGAAAACAAAACAAACAAAAAAACTAGGGCTAGGGGGGCATTTGATTATTAAACCACTAGACCCTTAATCAAAGCATTAAGAAAACCAAGACTGAGACAGGTTGCATTACAAAGTATGTGTAATTTTATACAGTATCAGATTCAAGAGATATTTAAAAAAAAAAGATTATGTAGTTGTTTTATAACTAAATTGTGAAATTGAGTCATTTCATCTGGCCATGGATATAGCTATTCTTGCTGGCATGGTGTTAAATAATAAATAAATAAATAAATTCAAGAGCTAACAAAATCTAAGGAATATGGTTAAAGCCTACTTTTTCCCCAATAAAAAAAAAAAATATATATATTTTTTTTTTTACTTTTGATTAAGTTGAAAACAGTACCTGAACACAACAGATAAGGTTTAGGCTGTTCAAAGTTTGCATGTAATATTTGCATTGGTGGTCTGGGGTGCATACTGAGGTACTTTAACATCTTTAGATTTTTGTTCCTCTCTGATAGGGTCTCAAAGAGTTTCAGAGACCGTGAATTTCTTGGTGTTTAATGGCAAAACCAGCATGTTTGTTGGAAGAAAACTGTCATAAACTAAGTTTAGGATTATATTATTTATTATTTATTTTATATCTTTGGCCTTATTTAGACATGTAACATATTTCTGAGGATACCATTTGCAGAACGAATGCCATCAGCCAGAGGGACTGCACATTAGGATTTATCTTCTTGCACACAGGGATAAATTTGGATTAGGACTGTAAAATGTTCGCTCCATCCTACTCATGAGTCGAAGTGACTGAACTTCAAAAATGTTCCAGGCTTGTTCCAGGTTGTTAGTGCATAGGGCAGGGTTTTCAACCCTCCCAGTTAATCCAGGACACCCAGTATAATAGCAAAACAATAACTCACTCAATAGTCTGAGAGTGCAACAGTGCTTGCTCAGTTTTTCAGCAACCTTGATTCCAGAGGTATTTTTTTTAAAAGGGACAGTTTTGAGCCATGAACAAAAACTACCAGCTATGAGGTGAACTGAATCTACAATATTCACAGTGATCATGGAGGTGGGTGGGCACTTAAATGTTCTGTTGGCAATTTGCTTGTCATGACTTCCTGATTTGTGAAAAATATCATGGGTAATGACATTTTTCACCAGGAATTCCACCGTTGAAGACTATTTGAGAATAACCCTACAAATGCAGGCTGATCAATTAATCACCCCTTTGGAGGTAGCCATGTTGAGGTCACATGACTAGCTGAACACTGAAGTGTTATTTAAAACTTTCAGTAATGGGATAAATTAATGATGATTGACTGTGAATAGTGCATTGATTGATACCACCCGAGATTAGTACACTGTAAATCCATTTATTTACAAATCAGACTGTGAAATGTTCGTTAGATCATCTTTATCACAAAATATTTTTAATACAAAAAGAACAAGACCAGGAATAACAGAGGAGTCCATAGTTCAATTGTGGATAACATGTTGGACCTCAGGTCAGAGTTCAAAGCGTGTCTGATCCTGCAGTCTCATCCAAGATGTCTCCTGAGCTTGGACCTGCCACCTGAGCCTCCTCAGCACCTCCTGCTCCATCTCCCGCAGCATCACTCTGATTAGTCATTGTGTCCTCAAGTCTGTCCTGGTCCAAGCTCATTTCCTGTGACTCATCAGCACGCTCTTCCTCCTCCTCTTCCTCCTCTGCATCCATCTCGAACACACGTACATGTCTCAGATTGGCACTGAGCTAAATGAAAATGAATGCACATTAATGGGAATAATACTAGATGTTTATGTATTCATATGTGACCCTGGAGCACAAAACCTTAAGTCACTGGGGTATATTTGTAGCAGTAGCCAAAAATCATTAGTATATTAAGTAAAGATCATGTTCAATGAAGATATTTAGTACATTTCCTACTCTAAATATATTAAAACTGATTAACAACATGCATTGCTAAGACGTTCATTTGGACTTCCAAAATGGACACTTGTGACTTGTTTTGTGGTCCAGGGTCACATATATCAATCAATAATTTCAATGTAAACCATTCTCCTAAATGGCTAAAATAGAGTCTTACCACACAGGCCACTTTGCGGATCCCATTAACTGCCACAAATTGAGCCTTGATGTTGTCCATCTCTCTGCTCTGGTTTCCCCAGGTCAAACCCTGGACCGGGATCCCTTCAGTCTGCTGCTCCAGCCTGACACACACCACAACAAAGACAACACATCAAAAGAGTGCTAATTCAGGATATTCAATAGGAGGAGCCACAATGTCAAAGCTAAGCTTACTGTATTACAATACTGCTGGAAATGCTACAGCAATATAATGTATTGCAGCACAATTATTTAAAGGCTTAGTTCACCCAAAAATGAAAATTCTGTCATTAATTACTGTCATTGAGTAATTAATAACAGAATTTTCATTTTTGGGTGAACTAGCCCTTTAAGGAACAATTTAACTAAAAAAAAAAAAAAGAAAAAAAAAAAAGAAAGATTTCTGGTATGAGTCAACAAGTGTTCTGTACCTGAGCGTAAGGTCCCAGGTGAACTCTTCATCCCAGCTCAAAACAGAGTTTAGATGAAGCTGAGCGAGGACACGCATCTTATTCTCGTCATCATCCAGACTTCGCAATACCACTGTCAATGTCTCATCGTCATAAAAACGGGCATCAAGGCAACTGTACGAACTGTCACTAATAAACAATTTTATTTAGTCATTCACGCATATAAGATTAAATAATGGCAATACTTTTATAGTATGCTATTTTTATAATGCCATAGATGAACTCACGCAGAAGCTGGTGCAGGTGTTTCATCATCTATACTGGAATTGAGAGGAGTGTTGAGGTTTAGGGCCACCAGACTATTAGGGACAGACCTGAAACACACAAATTCAGTGCTTTATACAGAAAACCAGTCATGATGATGCTGTTTAAACCTTCAGAAACCTCTAAAGAAAATTGTTTGCTGAATGTTTGCTGGATCAATTCACTAATTTAATGTGATACTTTCTCATGATTGATCCATGACAAGTCATAATTACTATTGTAGGGCGACTTATTCATTCAGTAAAAGATTCATTAGACTGATTCAACTAATGAGTTGTTCATTTAAATCTTTAAATTACCAACAATAAACTGGCCTACATTAGTCACACTATGCTTTTTGTTTAAGTATTTATTTATTGACTAGCATTCAGAATTTTACAGATTTTTAAAAATGTTTGAAATTATTATTTTTCTCCCCAAGGCTGCATTTATTTGAATACAGTAAAACAGTAATATTCTAAAATATCATTACAATTTAAAATAAATGTTTTATATTTGAATGTTTTAAAATGTAATTTAATCCTGTGATGGCAAAGCTGAATTTTCATTTTGCCATTACTCCATTCTTCAGTGTCACATGATCCTTCAGAAATCATTCTAATTATTGAAATATCATTGTAATATTTGATCCTCAAGAAGCATGTCTTATTATTATTATAAATGTCGAAAACAGTTGTGCTCCTTAATATTTTAGTGGAAACCTTGATACATGTTTTCCCCAGGATTATTTGATGCACAGAAAGATCAGAAGAAGAGCATTCTAAATCTAATGAATCCTTGCTGAACAAAAGTATTATTAATATTATTTTTAAATCTTACTTACCCCAAACTTTTACATACATTTTAAAAAATATTTTTCTTTGTAATCAAATACAAGAGAGAACAGAATAAAAGAGGTGTGTGTACCTGTTGGGGTCTGTTGCTCTCCTCAGAATATAGATTTTAGAGGGCGAGATCTCAGGCATGCAGAACACTACATAATGCATACCAGCCTTCTTATCATTCCACCTGCATTAAAACACACTCTTATCATCAGCATAATGTTTTCACATCATGGATGTCACTGACGAGCTTTATAACCTCAGAATTACAAAACAGCATTCTTAGTCTTATTATGGGCATACAATTGGTCCACTTACAATGAAGGCAGCTCAAACAATCTTGGAGTATTTTCAGAGCTATCAAAAAGCAAAAAATATACATTTTCAACATATTTATAACATCAGTTATTTTCTGACCAAACCAGGTTTACTATTAAACGATCAGACTCCATTTGATAAATCACAGAAAGAATCAATAATAAAGAATACCTTTCAGGAACAGTGTACAAAGCCAAACACACAGCTTGTTTTACTGAATGCCCAATCACCTCCTGAAAAACATTTGATTAGGAGTCAGACGCATTAGTGCCCTAATGATAATGATAATGTAGTTAATGCTTCTGATGTATATGTGCTGGAGACTATTAATGGATGGAGTTTGTATGTGAGAGGAGAAGTTTGCATCTTCTAAAAAGAGTTGGACATCAGTTTTGTGAAAAAGAAAACATTGTAAAATGTTGTCTGTAAATAAAACAAGACCTCATATTGTGTTGGCAAAAATAACTGTAATAAAGTCAACCCATAATAAAGTAAGATAAAAGTTGTTAGCCCTAAATTATAAGGTTTCTAAGCAGAACATGTAAAACTGTTGTTGTAAAGTTGTGTCCAACCCCTCCTTGTCTGTGTTCTATTCCAAATACAGAGAGTATTGATGTTTTTGTGTGTGTGCTTGTGTTTGCATGTGTGTTTTAGAGACTCACGGCTGGTTTTTGTAAGCACAGATCAATGGACCCCTCCATCATTCTTTTGACAAAGTGCAGAGACTTCTGTGGGTAAGTGGGGAAGAGCAATGGACTGTCTGCAACAAATCAAACTTGTAAGTCATTAATTTATTATAATCAATTTGACATTTTTGGCAAAACAATAAGTTAACATTCTTATTAAGAGTCTTGTGGTTAAATAATGGAAGAAAGTGTAATTTTACCTTTCAGGAAAGTGCTCTGCTTTACAAATGTCACCCATTGGTTGCCCTCCATGTTGGGTGGAGATACCAAGTCTTCATCTTCATCTTTCAAGTACTGCAAAAAACAACAACAGACCAAGCATGTTATGAAATAAGGAAAAGAACTCCCCTCAGAATGTGTATAAAGGTCCTTACCTGTCCCACGCGCTCAACATTGAAATATTTCCCTTTCCGATCAAACAGCTCCTCATTCTGAAATAAGAGGGAAAAACAGTATAGGCTTCACACCAAAAAATATTTTAATGTCTAAATAATGCATTTCTTTTTCACTCACAGCACTGAAATGCTCAGACAGAAAGTCAGCCACAAAAGCCAGATCCTTTTGAGTCATCTGAAACACACATTCACATTTTTTTAATGGCATATATCTTAAAATACCATTAAAGAAAAAAAAAAGAAAAAATGTATATATATATATATATATATATATATTTCACTTGATTAATTTCCCATTTCAGATATCTTAAAATACTACAAATAATATTATATATTACTAATAATATATATATATATATACACACACACACACATTTCACTTGATTGATTTCCCATTTCACACCTTGTTTAGCTCAGGAGGAACGTGATCTTCTGACATTCGAAGCATTGCTGTGAAAAGCAAAAAATGTTACAACACAACATGAAAATACCATTAGTCTGTTCCAAAAACTAATGAGGCAGCACTTTAAGGCATTATAGGCCCATCCTGATACACAAGCTGATACAAGCAAACACATTCCATAACAAACTGCAGCAATGTAAAAAAAATATGGCTAAAACAAGAATGTTGATTCTAAATGAACTCAATTTAATACTAACAAGTACAAATAAAAAACTGTTCAGTATAATAGAATATTAGTTGCAGCTAGACAGCACGCTAGGTTTTAGAAATAGTTTTTGACTATATATCTCTTAAACCTTCAGCTCACACAAAAACTGGATCTTACCAACATATAGCCATCTGAAAAAGGCTTTGAAGTTCTTCATACTCTTATCAATAACTCTGGAATCAAGACAATCAGTTGAGAGTTTAATAATGACATATAGAGAAAAGAGAACAGACATCCTAGATTAAGTGGGTAGAATAAGATTAAACTCACTGTAAAAGTTCACTGGCCTTCAGGGTAAAAGAGCCCACAGCTACGATGGCATCTAAACCATAAACAAAAGGGAATGAATAAACATTTCACTCTACTTGCTAAAACACTTGTTTATAGTTACAGAAATGACTTGCACTTATAATTAAATTTTAACTATGTAATTATAACTGTAATTATTTATTTTTTTTTATAATAAAATGTAATTATTTTGATTGTCAACTGGATATTATGCCCGCAAGGCAATGCAGAACTAAATGCCTCAGAATAGTCTAAGCTCTGGAGTTGTCTATTAGTAACTAAAACTAATATACACAAAAAACTACCAAAACAAACAAACAAAAAAACAAGACAATTGATAATGTAATTTAATAACATTTTAATATTAAAGCACTAAAATTAATTAAAAGGAATAAAACTTAAACTAAAATTAAAAAAGCTAAATATTTAAATAAAAGCTAATTGAAAATATAAATAAATGATAAAAAATATAAATTATATGTATATAAATATATATAAATCCTATAAGGCATATAAATAATACTTAAAAATATCACTGGTCTATAAATAGGCAGTCTTTTACCCTCGATGGCTGCAGGATCCAGGCCGAGAGGTTGAAACTTCTGTTTCCAGAGCGCCATTCCTTTGACCTCGCTCAGATGATACAGCAGTGCCTCAGAGCCACTGTGTGCACAGAAAACAAACACTCAATACATGCTGCTTTCTAACATACTGTACCTAGTGCTGGTTAAAGGGCTACTGAATGATACGCACCTTTGCAAGTGACTGATAACAAGTTTCTGGATGCTGGAATAAGAAGAATCAATGGACTGACCCAACATCTTTAAGCCCTGCACAAACAAACAAGCAAATAATGAATGAAGTTGGTAATAACTGCATGACTACTGACAGAGCCACTTATGCAGTCAACCTAATTTCAGGTAGATTTACCTTGACTGTGAGTTGATTCATAAGAAGAGCCTGAAGTTCAGGGCTGAAAGACAAGTTTTCGACTCAAAATCAAAAAATATATCTTATGTGTCATCATCTGGTTTAATTACACTAACAAATAACTACAACCCATTATTAGGAGTGTTTAGCAGTTAAGCAGTTTTCTTATTCTGACTGCAGCTATAAATTTAAGAACAAATGGTGCCCCCTGCTGGCCATTTATAGTAAACACATGCATTACATTTAATCGAAATCGTTTAATATTACATATTATCCTAAAATATTTAAATATATTAAATATAAATTATTTTCATATGATTTTAGATATTTTACATTAAATAATAATGTGATTTTACAAACATTACAATTTTCAATTATCACTGTGATATGACAATACATACTCTTCAAAAACCTAATGCGACTATCGTTTATGAAATACACACCTGGCATGGCCCCATAACAATAGCTCCAGGAACTCATCTTGAACCTGAGTGCTTGTGTTCTTTTCCTGTAAAACAACAATGCAGTTCAACCATCAGCTGTCTCTTAGAACTCTAATAAACAACAAACAGAGCCATTTATCATGGCCTCAATGGATCATAGTCCACTCCTGCACTTAAATATAGGGTGCACTTATTTTCAGGGTGAGGTGTTTCAATGCTCTAATGAATTCTATACTGTCTTTTATAGGCTTGTTTGCTTTGCTTGTGATGAACTCTAACCTGGACAAACTTAGTGAGACGGAGATCCATCTGCATAAGAATGTCCTCCCAAGCTTCACACATACAGGTGAGAGAGAGACGCAGATACTGAACAACAGAGAAAGAGAACAAAAGATGAGTGAATAAAGACAAGGTTACAGCTTCTATCAGTAAGAGGCCGGTATAGACACTTACCTGCAGCAGTGTGGAAATGTGTGTAAACTTGCGTGCCATCTTGGTCAGCTCAGGCAAACATGAAGACAGCAGTCCAGTGTCCAGCTGCAACACAGTCACAGTCAACCCATGATATCAACCTTATACATTGTATTCAGTGCAGAGATGCCACATGTAATAGGTAGTATAAAGTTATGTGTGACTTACTTTGACATCAACCTTCAATAATTAACAGTTACATAAAATTATAGCACTGATATCATTTTCTGGAGTTCAGTAGGTGTTGTTTTAGCACTTGTGGACTGAAATGTTACATTTGTCCAATTAACAAAAGAGGAAGTAACTAAACAATCATCTTGATGTTATTTGGGGACATGAAGTTT
>JAUMHE010000075.1:9665716-9694519 GCA_032359235.1 Enteromius mattozi
AACTGTATTAATAGCTTCTTAAAACACTTTTCACTTTCTAGCTTTTATTTAGTTGATCTACTAATCCCTAACACTGGATACAAAAGCATAAGTTATTATACAAATAATGTGTGCAATGGAAGTGATGCTGATGTGGAAGAAGAACCAACATCATGAACAAAAAAAAGGCAAGTGAATTAAATAAAATAGCATCTTCTGTGTTGATAAGGCAAATTTCAGAGCTAGCATATCCTAAATACACAATATTTTCACACTGTTGACTGGGAATAACTCATTTTGGCAATTTTTGTGCGAGTAATTTTTTTTCTCTTTTCTACCTATATCACAGATTTATATATATTAAAAAAAATATTTATAAGGCAAAATTATTGGTGGAAAACACTATAGAAGTTTACTAATCAGTTTGTGTTTTATAGCTGAAACTGTTCCTAGAGTGCAACTGACTGGGAGGGAGACGGGGGGGTAAATTCTGCAAAGGTTTTGGGAAAAATGGAGGGAACATAATATTCTTTTTTTTTTTTTTTTTTTGGAAATGTATTTATTATTTTGCCTTAAATGCACAAATTTTTATATTCTTTTCATAGGCTTTATTAGTTTATTGCAAAGAAGCCAGTGACCACGTCCCTACTTTATATATTTTCTAATAACAACAGCACATCTATGCATTTATTTATTGAATTGATCTGACTAGAAATGGAAAAATTGTTGGCCTAAATAAGCTACAATATGAACCACATTTTTAATTGTCCAGTTTAAGGTCTGGATGTAAAAGGTTTACTCAGAATGCATTTAGATTGCAAATAAGACAACATTTCCATCAGTTTTATCCAACAACATACCTACATACATGCATACATAAAACATTTTTATAAATAATTTTAAATGAGATGTTCAGTAACACATTTAAAAAATGAACCGATGCATGGGGTATTCTGCCAATCTGATGCGTCACAGGTGGAGAATCTTACCAGTATACTCTTTCACTCACTGGTGTGACTGAATGAGATCGTAGAGTAATGCTCCGAATCAGTCAGTGGTTTGTATGTTTGTTCTGTGACAGCACTTTGAGTGATAGATCTTCTTGTTCCTGTCATTGAGGCTCAACTATAATCAGTGCATTGATTGTTGAGAAACGGGAATAGCTCTGTGCTGTCGGTGTTTATGAAGTGAATGTGATAAGTGTCCTGAAATAGACTTCTACTGCACCACTCACAACCACATCTGCCATCCATCTCAAACACCTCTCTTAAACCAGTGAAGTGCCTCTCGACTTTTCATGGTAAAGAAACGATCCACCCAAAATTAAAAATCTTTTATTTACTCGTTTTATCTTTTATTTACTTTTATTTACACTTGTTATGTCATTTCAAATCTATCTATAAGGATCACGCAGTTCTTGAGAACTCAGTGACTCAGTATAACAGTTGACAGCTCCAGAAATATTAACGGTGAACTTAAATTTCCATCTTAGTCATCCAGACACTGTGTCACAAATCCTACATTATCAAGTATAGACAGTAAGCAGCGTTAATAGTCTACCGATGTAGCTTTTGAGCTTGTGAACTTTGTGGCAGGACATTATAGTTTGTTGTGTCCTCATTCCTATATAAAGTACTCTGTTAATAGCAGGGAGTGAGCTATTGATATGAGGTTAATTTAAGAGTCTTGGTGACTGACATACATTGGTTTTGCAAGTGACATGTCTACGTCCCTAAATGGATTTGTAACGGTGAATATTACTTAAAATGTAACAGTATTTTACACCAAATTTGTGCACTATGACAGAATTTATGTAATATGAATTAACTTTCGGGTTCAAACATGAAGTCAAAAGTGACTTCATGAAAAAAATTGAGACTCATTCAATGAGAATATTACATTTCTTAGACAAATTGTACTTTATGTTATAAGTTAAACTAACAAACATAAAGACATTAAATAAACTGTAAAGCAAATAAATAAATAAAATGATTTGATGATTTGCTTACCTGCACTGTAAGTGCTTGTTAGTTGCCCTATATATTTGTATAATTGTAAAACAGTGCTTTGGTGGCTTGTTTTGAGTCAGTTGAGTGTGTGTCTGTGAAATGCATTTACATGCCTTTGTGAATATGAAAATGATGTATGTGTGTCTTTGATGTGGTGTGGGCACATGGATGCTACACACCCCAGAGCTCTCTCTCTCACTCACCGTGTCTCTCTCTCTTGCTGTGTAACCTGAGCTAGGGGCCAAATTTAGCGGTGCTCAGTAAGCGGCCAGGGCCCGAGACAGATGGGACAGCAGGCCACTCTGCAGCCACTCTAACCGGCTCACCTCAGAGCACTCGGCAAAATAAGACAAAAGAAACATAGGACAGAGAAAAGACCCACAACTCCCTGAAGAAAGAAACACATCTTTTCTAATTTCCTGGCATAGAAAAGTTCAGAAAAACTGGAACCTTCTGACGGGGACGGATATTTGCAAAAACTGACTTAAGGTAAATGGCTTCTTTTTTTTTGCCTATATATACATAATGTCATTGACTTTTGTCTGGAAGTAGAAGATTCCATGTGAGTTGTTTCATTCTGGTTATTCAAAACTATAAATTTAAGTAAATTATGTATTTACATTCAGAACTGCTCTCAATGAATGGTCATCTGAGATATTTGTTTTCACCTTTACATTTACTTCACTATTTCATTCTATTTCATCCAGTATCAGATTAATACTTCTACACTTCTACATAATTCTGATAAAGAACATTCTATTGTTTGCGTCAGAGATGGAAAAACAAGCATGTCAGTCTGTCAGTCTTGGCTTTCACAATTGTTTGGCATGTCACATTCATATTCCGCTATCTATAATTCATCAATATAGAATAAAGAGGCCATAATTTCCACATGAATAATGTAGAAGCAGTATGTGTGTGTGTGTGCGCGCTTCTGTGTAAAAAAAGGACTCTTGGTGGGGAGGTGGTTGCTGCTGTGAAATGCAGCCCTTGAGGATTAAAAATAACAACAGCTGGCCTTCAGGACGCCATGACGGGAGAAAGTCACACTGTCATGTCCCTTCGAATACACACATGCCCACACACCTTTACATACAACACCTGGTCACTTTACATAAACATTGTGTTAACAAAGTCGGCTATAACAAAACCTGGAGACATGGTTATTATACAGCAGTGTGTGACATCAATTAATAGGCCATAAATAATAAATATACATATGTAAACAAACATTTACAGTGGAAATGTAGTCATAAAGTTAGCAGGGACACATTAATGCATCTCAGACATGTGCATGGAGCATTCACACACATCAGCCATTTTCCAGTTCACGTATTCAGAGCTGAGGTGTGTTTTCTCAGAGACCTGATCTGTTGGTTGAAGGGTTTTGCTATGCTGCAGACACTGTCTCATATTAATGTTTCACCAATGTGCGGTATGTCAGACCAAACACTTTCCCTGAATTATGGCGAAGGATCCTCTCCACAGGTTATTGAGGTTACCATCATTCACTGTCAGTATGTGTTTTTCACAAAAGTCAAATCCACATAGAGTCATGAAGCCATTTATAAATTAAAACAGCTTTCTGTAATTTCTAAAACATTCATTTACGTCTATTCATTAACATCTGTACTTGTAAAGTTCAGGATGTTATATATTTAATAAGTTCCCTCTTTTTAAGTTTACCTGTTGTGCAGCATCCTGCCTACTAGGATTTCTTCGTCTGATTGGGTTTGGAAGCAAGCATGCATCCTGCAGTGTCTAGGATATCCAACAATAATGTGTCTGATTTGGGAGGTTGGATGAAATATTTATTTTAATTTAGACTTGACTTAGACCAGGCATTGCATTCAGTAAATATTTGCTGAATCTGTTTTCAATCATAAAGCATGGCATTATGGAACCTTAAAATCCTTCTTTAAAGCTACACATAATACACAAAATACTGTTATATAAACATAATGTTTTATTTATGTTTACATAAACATTTTGTACATATAAATAAGTAATGGCATTTTTATGCATTTACAAAACCATTCAAAAGTGGTATGTGAGACTTTGTGTTTTTGAAAGAAGTCTCTTATGCTCACCGAGGCTGCGTTTATTTGATCAAATGTACAGCAAAAATAAAAAAAATAACAGCTTCCTTTTATTATGTTTTAAAGTGAAATTTATTCATGTTGTGGCAAAGTTGAATTTTCAGCTACCATTACTCTAGGGTGGCATGAAGACACTGGAAAAATAGATATAGATTGATGTAGGGACAATGTGGATGATAGACAAGGGAATAAAAGACATAAAGTCAGCATGAGTGTTAAATGGCGCTCATGCCTTGTTGGGCCTCATGGCAAGCCTTTGTTAATGCCAGACAGCTGTGCCCAAAGTATGCCAGCCTGAGTCATCATACGACAACTGCCCATGATCAGTCTCCGGTGTGATTGTTTACACTAATTTAAGAGTATGAATGTAGTATATATAGCAGAAATTGCTTGTCTTTAGGACTATAACTCTGATGTTCCTGATCTTCATGAAAAAATAATAGGGTCTACAATTTGTTCTCACTTTTCTCTTTGGTGATTTGTTTATCACAGGATGCAGGACGGGAGCTGGAATGACACACTCCCCCTCTCTATGTTAATGAAGGAGGCGTGTCCTCAAGGGGGCGTGTCCTTTGAGGGGGATGGGGGCATGCTTTCGTTGCCACCTCTTGATGGAGAGGTTTACTTGGACTCAATGGGTGAGTTAGAGAGTGGGGACGGGGACTTTCCAGAACTTTCTGCTTTCCTGAGCCAGGACGAGATCAGCTTCAGTCTGGATCTGGCTCGAGAAGCCATGAGTGACGCAGGTGACACAAATGACCAAGATGAACCCCCCGTTCCCAGAGAGCACATGCCTCTTTACTCAGAAACCAAAGACCCCGCTCTCCCAGATTCAGCATCTCAGTCAACTGACGCCACATCAGGTAAAGTCACATCCAATCAGAGCATGCCACTCAGCAGGCCCTGCACTGCACCTGAATCACCCGAAAAGTTTGTCTGCCAAAAATCCATCACACCAGTATATAAGCAGGACCGTCCTCGGCTGGTCCATGGAGGCCTGGAGCTCAACGATCGAGCTGCTTCAGCTACTGAGTTCTGCAGCCGAGCTGCTACCTTCATTGAGGAACTCTCGTCCATCTTCAAAGGCTCCACACGTGTGGATCAACAAAATGATGAAGACTCTTCTTCACCCGACAGTGGCTACTTGTCTCCAAGGAGCAAGCGGCTGGCCATGCAGCAGGCTCAGCCCCCTTCACCCTCTTCATCTTCCTCTGAGCCCCAGCAGGAAGGTATGCACCAGGTTCAGGCTGATGTTGGATCAGATGAGCATCAGGGCAGAGGGGTTAGTCTAGATGGACCCATGAGTCCTCCACACTTCACCCAGAAACTGAAGAGCCAGGAGGTGGCAGAAGGAAGCCCTATCCGCCTTGAATGCAGAGTGACTGGATATCCCCTTCCGCTAGTCAGGTAAGATAACCTGGTTTATGCTACTCAGGTATTGCCAGTATCCCTTAGCATTGGGTTGTGCTGTATTCTAAATCACACCTAATAGATTCTATGAAAGAGGACATTGTGGAATATTAGTATTGACGTTTAGGTGTGACTTACAGAGGGCAACAGTGCCTGCTCACTTTTACAGCAGCCTTGGTTGCGGAAGTGTTTTTGCCATTCATAGGAATTTTTTAAAAAGTCTTTGTAAAAGAGTTAATAGTTGTGTAGCAAATCAACCAACTAAAAAGTAAATCACAATATTACAAACTTTGATTTGAAGCATAAAATATATTTTTTAAAAATGTAATAAAAGTCTTCTACCAGAAGATGGCATTCACATCAATCTGTGAACTTTATTATTGGAGTAGGAAATAGTGAATGGGGTTATAGAGGGTGATTTTTGAAAATAGCCTTCATGGGAGTGGATGGGAGTTTTCCCTAGAGAATATGAACAGGATTTTTACTACCAGAACCTGAATGTCATGATGTCAATTAATAGTCTTCCCCAAAGGCTACTTTATGTAAGAACATTTTAAAGCACAAAGTGGTTTCAGAAGTCTTGTTTGTGGTCATTTATAATGGTAATTATTGTGGTAATTGTGTGTAGTTTATGTAATTTGAAAGTTTCTTGAAGTATCATTAATATGAAATAAAATTGAAAAAAGAAAAATCTATGGCTTGTAAATGCCAATCTCTCTATTCTCAGTTTTGCCTCACTGTCAAACATGCTGGGTATAAAATATAACTAAATTGTGTTTTATGGGGAAAACTTTAGGAACTTTTGGTGAACTTCTTCAGCAAGCCAGTGTAAGGGAGAAACTAGCTCTTCCTGTCATAGAGCACTTGCTATTATAATAAACTGTGTTGTTTACTGTGTGAATGAGATCTTACAGTAAGCAAGACAGTTATGAGGGCACTGCTGCTTTGTGATTCAGGAATTTGATATTTTTTTCCTGCCAGTGTTGGAAAGATAACAAACAAACAGATGCTATTTATAGTAATACCACTGCAGTCTTGCTGGTGCGGCACCAAACTCAGTCCCTCCTGCAAGTGACTCCTCAGTGCAGTGTAACCTCAGAATGATTCCTGCAAATGTTCCAGAGCAACACAAACACAAAGGAGTGTGTGAATTATTCAACAACTTTCAGGAGAGTTGACTCTTAAATTGAATGTCTGTCTTGGATTTTTGAGGTTCATGTGCAGTGCAGATCTTGATATGTTTGTGCTGTATAAAACTAAAGCGACAATGACAGTACTTATATTTTGTAGATTTACTTGCTGTTCTAAACAACTCAGATATCATGCTAGGTATACAATATTTTCTCCATTTAGGCATTACATTATTGTAATTCATCATGGGTTACCTATATGCTTCCAGTGCACATATTATTGAGATAGTTGCACTAAGCAGTGATCATGTTTCAGAGATATTCTTGATAGTGAACTGCTGCTTGAGAGGGATGTTCCACATTGTGTGTGGGCATAGTGTCCAATGTGGAAATTAGTGGTAGAAGACAGATCACAGAATGTCTGTGTGGTCTCATTACCCACCTTAAGAATCACGTTGGTGCAGCTGCTGTTTGAGTGGGGATGTTTACTTGCATTTTGTAGACGTTTTCATTCCAGTAACTGCTGGTGTCTTGGAGCTCAGTGTGTCTTGCAAAGAACCGATGAGGACTGTGAACTCTCCAGCTCTTTTGTTAATCTGCTAGCCCTATCCATCTCATTAAAATTAAAAGTGCAACTCAACACCTTCCCATAGTGGTTTAAAAGGTCATTTTCATTATAGCTGATCCCTCCACTCCGTTGATAACACTGAGGAAATATTCTTAGAACAGCCTGTCGCTATCAGTCAGATTGTTTCTACCACATGTAAGTTTGTTGTTGTCATTGTGTCCACTGTCAAAAATCCCTATTGAGATTCCAAAGAGGAAATAAACATATACTGACAAAAGCTAGGGGAGCAGTGGCTGAGATTTTAAAATAGAATCTTTAAATAAATAAAAAAAAAGATTGAATATACACTTATAATTTGAGACCTGAAATGAACTAAAGAATGGGACAGAATAAAATCAAATATCTTTTTTTTGTCTTTAATGCAAGTGTAACGTTTTTCTGAAGCATCTTACTTGGACATTTGTCTAACATTTTGTATATTTTACTAGCTACTTGTCTCATAATGTAATCTCTACAATGTTTTCAAAGTGATAAAATGGAATGTTAACATTCAATGCTAAAACTTTAAGCTAAAAACTTAACTTATCATGATATCTAGTTTACATGAGAAATCATACATTTACATCCAATGGTAATTAATCTTTTCTAATCATGGCCAATAAACTGCTTAAATGATCTGAATTTAATAACATTTATCAAACAGAAAGTGTTTAATATACATGAAATAATGTGACTTAATTCTACTTTTGTATATTTATGTCTCATGTCATTTCAGATTACTTTATTTCTTCTTTGAAACACTACAGGATGAGTAAAATGAATTTTCATTTTGGATGATGTATCAATGAAATTATGAGTGTTTATAAATTAAATTATTTATGTAAATTATGTATCAATGAAACTATGTCATAAAATAAGTAAACTATGGCACCTTGGCAAGAAAGCTAACATTGCAAATGCGCACACACACAAACACACTAATATGTCATATGAAGACCCCATTACTTGACAAAAAAACCTGGTGACAATCCACAAATGTAAAGCAAATGATATATTAATGTTAATTTGATTATTCGTTGATGACAAGTGCCATGAAATTGCTTTTAGTTTTGCATAGTTCACTAGCTTTAATCCAGCTCTAACCAGAACAAACCAGTCTGGATCAGCTTGGAAGGTCAGTTTAACCAACTTACCAGTTGTTATTATAAAAATGATGAGGAACTGAGGGAAAAAAACATAGCAGTAATTTAGCCCAGTGTAAAAGCAGGGTAAAATTTTCAAGTTAAGTATTTTGAGTTTTATAGCCTGGATGGCTTCAGATGTTTAATGTACTGTTAGTTTGAGTGCATAAACACAGAGCTCTGCGTTCTCTGATCTGTACAACACACACTGTTTTCCAACCCAGCAACAGGAGGTTTGGCGTTGAGCTGGAGAGGGGCAACAGTAAACGGGGATTTCTGCCCACGTGGGGTTGCATAATGAAAGGGGACGGACACACACTTGGACTCCACGGACGTGGTGGTTGCACACTGGAAATGCAAAGCCTCATCCTTTTCCCTCTGCCACTGCAACCGGGCCTCATCCTGTCAATATAAATAGGCCTCCGGCCGGCATGGAGGAGCCAGGCTCTGGAATGCTATCCATGCCATGACTTGACACTTTCCATATGGCTTTACTTTCCCCACCTTTCTACACCTTCTTAGGGAATATGTAGGTGTTAGAAAGAGAGAGAGAGCACATAGAATAGCTCCACATGGAGATACAGCATGTGACCTGCCATTTATCTAAGATTGACTGACAGTGTGGTTTTCAGCCTCTAGGTGGAAGTGTTGCATCTCAGGTTCGAGTCAGATTGCGCAAAACAAGATATAGTTTATTTACTAACCTCATAGCAGACGCTACAGAGACCCTTGGTATAAATACTATAGTGATTACATACAGGTGTTACATAACCCAGGGTTATATTTATTGAGACATGTTTTTCATAGTTTGCATGGGCAGGAGGTAGAGAGAGCAGCTAGAGGGTTTTGGAAACATGTGGGAGAGGGAAAAATACTGAAAGACTGTTCGGACTAAAGGAGATGTACAGTACTGTAGATAAAATTAGCTTTATCAGGAAGATAACTAAATATAAATCATTCTAATTCTACATGAAGAATGAAGGTTACATCACTATAACAATAATGGTACAGAGGAATGATATATCCAGTTGATATATCAGATATATCAAAATCCACTTCACTTTATAAACCCAACATTATTTCTGTTGGTGTGGATAGTGATATCTTTATTCTTAGTTATCTTTATAGTTATTGTTTGTTTGAACACTTAAGTTTACCTGCAGTATAACAAATATGAACCATTTACAAATTTATAATAATAAAAAATATACTAAAATGAATTTTGAACACATTTATTCCATGCTAAGACTGCTACAAATATATTTACATGTTTATGTACTTTATAAAAATGTAATGTAATTGTACTTTTTGTAAACTAAATTGGACATAAAACAAAATTTGTACTTAATGCACTTTATTTGTGTGGTAGTAGTGCTGAAGTCCAACTAAACATATACTAAAGTATATTTGATCGTGCTAAAGTGGAACTATTGCAAGTATACTTCAGATGCACTTTAAATATCTTGCATCTGAAGACCGTATTATTATTCAAAAATCATACATTCCTTATGAATAGTGACATTAAAAATACACATTTTAGGGTTAATATTAAGAAATGTGCATTGTGCACAAGTAGTGGGCTACTCTAAATATAATTTTTATATCAGTAAGTCTCCAGTAATATGTCAGTAAATATGTTAAAAGATTTGAACTATAAAATAAATGTATTTAAAAAAAAAAAAAAAAATATATATATATATATATATATATATACATATATTGATTATTGTTTTTGCCTTGTGTTTTCAGTAAACATCTTTTAAACAGAAGTCAGTTTACCTGAGAAGCTATAATTGAGTAAAAGTTGTGCTTCCTTTTGTTGAAGTTGAATGGGACATTAGAGTTGGGATAGTCTTTTGTCAGGTCCATTTCTATGATCTCACAATTCTGTTGCTTTACAAGTATTGTGTAAAAGTGGAAATTGTGACAGAGAGAAAATACAGTATGTCACTAGTTTTCACCTTAAACAGAAGACAGATGTTTAATATGTAGGCCTACCCTGAATTCCAGTGTATCTGTTGCAACCAATGTCTCCATCACATACATGCTTATTCTTGCCTCTGTCTTTTGGCTTCTTGAAGTGCAAATGACAATGAATCACACCAAATGGGCATCTATATAACCTGATAATAGACTAACAACAATACTGTTGCAGAGTACTGTATTATATGTCTTTAATAATCACCATAGCGTCTTCTGGTTGATACAGACATCAAATGTGAGTTCTATGTCCATAAATCATTTATTTTTGTAGCTCCCGTTCATTTTCACACAGTCATGGTTGTGAAGACATTCTCACGCACTCTTTTGAAATTAAATTGTGTGTGACGAAACAGCGCCAGTTTCTTGTGCGTCTGTTGAACCTGTAAATGACATCATCAGCTTGTGTCAAGCTCCAGTCTGAGTACATCAGAGCTGACTGACAACATTTCGCAACAGTGAGCTAATGTTGTGCATTAAGCATCTTTTACTGTGAAACGTAATTGATCCATGACTGACTAACTGATCCAAACATAAAGCTTTGTTTTTTTGTAACAGTAAGGATAAACAATGTACAGAACAATATAGACCTAGGAAAATGTCTTTCAGAATACACTTGATTTTTCAACTTTAAGACTGATGCTTGTGTGAAACTGACCGTCAAGGGAAGTTAGTATGGCTTTCTGCTTGCTCTTGTTATTTACTTTCAGACCAGGATAGTGACCGGGTGACATTATCTCTGGTAGAGAGGAGTGTACATTCCTTCATTCAAACCATTAGCCCCAATCACTTGCAGGTGTGGAGAGGCAAGGTGTTAGATAAACACTGGCTTTGGCAGAGAGGTAAATAGTGCCCAGGCTTATAGAGGTGCCTCTATAGATTTATGCATGTAAGAAATGAAGCCCAGAGAGATCTCAGAGTACAGCATATGCGTTTGTTTATGTGTATGTGCAGGTGAGAATCTGCACATGTGTCATGAAGCCTTTATCTTTGCACATAGACATTTAGGTGATTCTTTCCTTTGTTTTGTGTGTGTGTCCGCCACAGAATTTCACACCTGTTCCTCAGTATTGTCTTTAGGGCAGTGCAGTCATATGAGATGTTACACAATCGCTTTGGTATTTATAATTATATTAAGCTTCATTCTTCATTTTCATCTCATTTTTCAGTTACCCGCTTAATTTTTAGTGTGGTTGATCACAGTGTCCGGCTGGGAAAATTACTCTTAAAAGCTGTGTAAATATGATACAGGTTTTTTTTCTAGATATCTTAGTTGTGAAAAAGTTTTAATTCACACAACACAGCCTAATCAGTAAACTATAGAAAAACTACTCCAAATGATATTTAGTCTAGCATAATAGCCTGGGCTACATTTCTCTTAGATGAAATTTTAATCTAGTTTAATGGAAAGTTTTTAGGTCAGTGTAACTGTGCTTTAGGACTCTCAGCATAAGTTTTAAGGTCATTTACAGGAGGCAACCAAGAGAGTCCAGAGATGCAATTTCTAAAAGATTTCTAAAAATCACCAAGCCAAAAATGTGCATAAAATGAAAAAGGGAAGAATAATAGATATACACCATTAATATCAATGCATATAATCAATTCATCAAATATCTTGCCGACTAAAAACATACAAATGCATCATTTAGTATAGGTGAATTTATTCATGTTCATTTAAGTAATTTTGATTTTTAAATGTAAGATTATAAAAACAGTGCATTCTGTTTTCATAAACATATGTGAATTTTTGTGTAAATAATAATGTTTCTCTTTGTCAGTGGTGTGCATGGCTCCATTTGTCATTCCTGCTATCTAAACTGTTGTTTAACGCTATCTTTTGCGATGGATCATAAATGTTGCCAAGCATATTTTTATTTATCGCTGGATGTCAACACTGAGATTTAATGTTATCAGCCAAGGTGGCGTGCACAACTGTCAACATGACTGCATGTTTATCTGATGATAGCAAATAAAATATCACTTGTTTGTGAGCATGTTTACACTCCACACACCTTGATTTTTTTAAGAACATTATTGCAGGAATTTTTTGTGGAAAGGGTAAACAAATACAGGATGTAATAAACACCAAGTGTTGCACACAAACATATATATACACACAGCAGGAGGACAAGGTTCTCATTATAATAAAACTAATTGGAAACAAAGTGATGTGGAAGTTATGTTCACCCATGGGAGCAGCTTCACAATGAGTGTGTAAGCATGTGTGTGTGTTCATTACTTCTACGGTTAATGGCTCTTTCACATTTTATCACTTGTTTCCCCCTGGGCATGTTCTTTGATGAGGTTGCCAGATCTTAGCAGGAGATCCTCCCTTGTACTTCTAAAAATGCCCCTTGCAGTTGCTCTCAATAACAAGCTCAGGTTTCCGTGCCAGCATTTCCCCCTTCACCCCATCACCAAGAGAATGACTGTAAATGAATATGAAAGCTCTACATTTAAACTTTTAAACAGAAACAACATTTCATCTGTTGATTCATCTGTTTTCTTTCAATACCTCAATGTTATTCTGTTTCCTTTAGCTCATTCTTAAAACATTTTCGATGTAGGAGGCATTTTAGCACTTTTTGCTGCTGTATGCTTTTAACAGTAGAAGATGAAAACATACATTTTTATTTATTTATTTGCTTATTAATTTATTTTTGCTTTCAGTAGAAGTGAATCAATCCTTGATATAAGAGATATTTGGGATCTGTAAGATTGAATTTTTCTTTCTTTTTTTTAAGATAATTTATTAATGTGGTGGCAAAGCAGAATTTTCAAGAAACGTTTCTTATTATTATCAATGTTGGAAACAGTTGTGCCGCTTAATATTTTTTGTGAAAACCGTTACTTTTTTCTAGAAAGATCAAAGGAGCAGCATTTATATTAAATAGAAATCTATTATAAATGTCTTTACTGTCACTTTTGATCAATTTAGTGCATCCTTAAAATTTTTTAAATAAAGTCTTACTGACCCCAGTGCTATGTACTATGTTTGAAGATCCTTTCGATTGTGTAGTTACCTTGAACACCTGGTACTCTCCTTGCTTACATTGTTTCTTCAAATGCTAATGGAACAGAGCGGCATGGCAATGCATTATTGGTGTGTTTATTTGTACGAAATGTCCAGGCTTAATCGGCCACAGTAGGAAAATTCCTCAAAAGGAAGTGCATCACAACATACCTGAGGATCATTGATACATGTTCTGTTACACAGACCGAGAGACATAAGCAGAAGCTAGAGGGAGAGAGGGATGGAAAGAGACAAACATAAGAGTGAATAAGGATGTTTTTTTCTCTGTGCCAACATTCTTGGAATGAACCACAAGAGGACTTGTCATGCAAATAGAGCATTTTCCGACTAGAGCTGGAATTTAAGAGGGGCCGAAAAAGAGCGAAGGGAGGAGAGAGATGAAGAAGCGTGGATATGTAAGGAAGAATATTGCTTGGGAAAGAAGGTTGAGAGTGAGGAATTCTTGCTCGGAAACATTTTGGTTGGCAGTAAGAAGAACCACAAGTGTGTCACTGTGCTGCACTGAACAAACATGCAGGCTTTGCTTTGGCGTTAACAGACCAACCGGCACTTGATGCTAAAATACTAAAAGACACACTCATAGCTGTTAAATGGTGTGAGGTCATAGTAAAGAGTGATTATTATTTATATTGTAACACTATATATATATATATATATATATATATATAATTTTTTTTTCTTCACATTTTAGATGTTCTCTATGAATAAAAGAATCTTAAAAAAAATTTGTCACTGTTTCCACAAAAATATTAAACAGCACAGCTATTTTCAAAACACATATAACTTGCGCAGCCAATCAGAATATTAGATTTTACTGTGTTTACTATATTTTTGATCAAATAAATACAACAGTGATGAGCATAAGGCACTTCTTTCAGAAACATTGAACAAACCCCATACCTATGAACAGTAGTGTGTATATGTGACACTGGACCACAAAACCAGTCATAAAGGTCAGATTTTTTTGTGTGAGTGAAATCGAGACTGAAAGCAATATTTGACATATGGCAATATTCGGCTGAGATACAAGGGTACAAAAAATATTGAGAAAATCATCCAAACGAAGTTCTTAGCAATGCATATTACTAATCAAAAATTAGGTTTTGATATATTTATGGTAGGAAATTTACACAATATCTTCATGGAACATGATCTGTACTAAATATCCGAATGATTTTTGGTATAAAAGAAAAATCAATCATTTTAACCCATACAATGTGTTTTTGGTTTTTTGTAATGCATTAGAAACAAATGGATCAGACATGAGTCATAGATGAAAACTCTTCTCTCATACCCCTTTAGTACTGACCTCTGACCCTGTATCTGTGTGTTATGTGAGATAATCACTGTCATGACCTCCGGGCTTTAAACGAGGAGTCTCAACACGTCTCCATAATGGAAATGCTGACTTGAATTTTGGCCTAAATCCCAAATGATTATGCCTTAACATTGACACTGTAATAACCCTGTGATGTGTGCTTACAATGTTTCTGTTTGATCTATACTAGCTGTCATTAGATACACAGTTTTGCCATAAGTAATGGTTATTAAAAGGTTAATGAAAAAAAATAGAAATGTATCAAATAATTTGGATTGCTGGTTTATATGGGTTTGTAAAACTCATAAAACAATAGTTTCAGGTAAATTAGCTTTTATTTGAAGTATCTTCTTGATCATATTCAGCATCTGCAGAGTTCTTTCTTCTCTTTTATATAATTTTTTTTTTTTATGTTTTGTTCTCTGCATGTTTATTTTTTATATAAACTTGCTTTGTTCATATGTTTTGTATATGTGTTTACAAGGTTTCCATCTGGTGCAGCTCCATCCAATCATATATTTTAAACAAAGCTTAAGCTGTCTTTTGTGTGTGACGATCTTTAGCCTGCTGTAACGGGTATAGACTGAAGTTCAGAAGAGTATCTGCGTTCGACACAGGGCACTTAAACAGCGAAAGATTACCATTACTGTATGACATAACCCTTAGCAACTGAGTTCCCATGAAGTGCTGTTGTGTTTTGTTTATGCCAAGATGACAGTGCAGTATACAGCAGCCACCTGGGACTGAAAAACAATAAAAAAAAACACATTAGCGTACATAAAATACACATTATCTATAATTACACGAAAAAGACCGTAGCCATGGAGATCTGGCTCTTTGTTTGAATTTATTTTATTATTTTTTATTACATCTGAGTGTATGGAACTTCTATCATTTGTATTTATGTTTTTGTTGTGTGTAAACCCTGCTGTCAAAATAAAATTAACAAAAAAATTGGGTCGGCTAAATAGGGCTGGTAAATTTGTTTACTCTAAATAATAAACTAAAACTGCCAGTAGGTGCTGGTAAACATACGTGATTACGGCGGTAAATACCTTAATAATTAAATCATCGAGTCATTTATTCATTTATTTGATTTGTATAAATTGCTGATTCATTCAGGAGCAGGGTTGGGACGTAACGGATTACTTGTAATGGATTACATGTAATCAAGTAACAAAAATCAAGTAACTGTAATCCGTTACAGTTACATAAAAAACGAAGTGTTCAGATTGCAGTTACATTTGGAAATAATGGGAATACTATCAGGATTACGTTTGTTTCATATAAAATTAAAGAAATTAGTTTTTTGACATAATAATGCTGTATTTAGCGCAGCTTCATCATACAGAAGTTCCTCCCAACCCTGTTCAGGAGTGAGGTAAATGGTTCTTTATGAATGGTTCATTGAATCATTGACTTAAAGCAGATAATCAACATCAGACTGATCGGTGTGTGACATCAAAGTAATGCGAGAGCGATACGACTGCACATGCTTTTGAATCGCTGTCGCAATACTTTTGATTTCAAGGCACTTTAAATGCAACACGCCTATGGTTTAATGCTCCAAATCATTCACCCAATTCGTTCAAAATGTGCATTAAAACTTTGAATGAAATGTGTGTTGCTTGGAGATTAATAGTTCTATTTGTCCTTATATTTTTTCTTTGGCAAATATGAGCAAAACAGACAACACTGTGTCTAAAATAACACAATATAAACTTATTATTTACTGAACTGTTGTAGGTTTGTAAGATATGTTTCACATTTGCACTCGTGTGATATTGCTTAGAGGAAAACGTAAATTTTTCCATATTCCACTATGTTCTTACCTCAACTTAGACAAGTTAATACGTAACCTCTATCACTCTAGCGCGCGGCGCCGCTATGTTAGCGTTTTTTATCTGCTTAGAAACTCGCCACGTTTTATTTTGTGTCACCATACTTACTCGTCTTTAAATAGGGAAAACATGGAAGTGGTGGTTTCAAAATTCATCCCTGTTTGGATCCTAAGGAATAAATGGAGCTAAGCTAAACGCTAACATAGTGGCGCGCTAGAGTGAGTGCAAGCACTGAGACAGAACACACTGTATCAACTCATCTAAATTAGTGGAATGTGGAAAAACGGTTGCATTTTCCTTTAACTACATGATGTAAATATGAGACAAAAACTCAGAATATCTTGAATTTTAGGGACGTTCTAAATATGTTCTCTAGGCTCCATCAAGCAGTGAGTTTGCTCTTTGTCCTGCATCATATTTGTCATAAATCAATTGTATAAAATGTAAGATGACCATCGCGTTATTTTTCACTCTAAATAATTGATCTAATTAACACATTCAAATACCAGCCCTATTAAATAGTCAGTAACTAATCATCAAGTGTACATTTTACTCTCACTTTCCTTCCCCTGTGAGAACAATTTCCTGCTGACAGGAAGAGCAATAAAAGGCAAATCAGCAGCTTGTGTGCAGAACTGATAAGAATAAATACTGCAGCCAGAATACTGCATAATAATGATGACAGCAGTGATGTCATAAGGACAGTCCTGATAAAACAGCAATATCCAAAGACAGCTGCAGAGGAGCGCAAAACTGCTGGTGTAAATGAGGCAAAGACGTAGGGAGAGGTCATAGGTCACGATAACAAGACAGAAAAGCCACCAAAGGATCCGTACTCACAGAGCTGCGCGAAACAGCACACACTTGTCAGCTAACTTCACACACTTGCTCACTTCTTACTCAAGCGCATAATCACACGGACGACGTAAAGAACAGGATGGTGTTAATAAGGACTCTGTCACTTTGGCATGCTAAAGTCTGTTTGCTAGCGCACACATACGCACACTGACGTCCGAAAATATTCAGCGTTATCTTGCCTGATGGTCAGTGCATGTGAACCCTACCATGTATGGAATAAAGATGTTCACACACACTTTGGTAGCAGCATGTCAGGTGGAATTATGGGCTGTACCGTGAGGCAGGTCTTGATATGGCTGTTAGGCCTGAATGTGCCTGAATTCTTGAGTTTGGGCCAAGAGACTGACAGTCTTTGAACCTTAACCTGATATCAATTACGTAGCTTATACAGTATCTCTCGTATCTGAAATAGTTTGCGTTTGTGGTGTAATTGTATTATGACTTTTGCATTGAGAATCGTTGGTGTGAAAGGCAGGTGTTTGTGTTTATGATTGGTTTATTGCATGTGTGTACGTGTTTGTGTGTGCATGTGGATGCACGCAAGTGTACGTGGGTGTCTGTGAATGAATGACCCTGCTTAAACCTGGTATTAACATCTGTCTCGGTGAGCCGATCACAAGTGGTAAGACGTAAATACAGATGTTATGGGGTACAGAATTCTTTAGTCATGGCGTTAGAGATCCTCCCTTGACGAAATCTGAAATCAAGGCTCACTGATGCATTTGAGACGCATGTCACTGTCAGGTCTAAAATAAAATAAAATGAATTCATAAGATACAATAAAATAAAATAAAATAGTCAATTTTTTCAGTTATTTGCTTTCTAAACACAGGTTGGAAATCATGCGATTAATCATATATTTTATTGGACTGACAGTTCTATGTATTACAGTGTTAACAAAACTTAACAAACTTAACAAAATTAAATATTTTACATATAATATTTTACCTTTACATTTAAACTTAGTGTATGGCAGCTCATTAGAGATGACAGCAAGAACATATAATTTTGCTACCGAGACATGGATTGCAGTTATCAGACTATTGACATAATTATAATAAGACAATACACTTATACAATATACTATATATATTTTTTTTATTTTTTATCATATTTATCAATTATACTCTATGTGTATGTATATTTATTTGCCATAACATAATATAATATATATTTATAGTATATCCTTATGTTGTTACAATGATATACATATATAGATTATATTCGTACTAATAAATATTTAATTACCGTCTTTTTATTTATTTCTGTAATATACCTATTCATTATATATTCATACATAGTTAGTTATACAAGTTAATCATCACATTTGGGGGTCTGAGGAATCAAAAAGTTAGAGATTGTTTATATGGAAATTAGTTCATGAAATTGTGTTTATATGTCTCCAGGTCATGCAGAAATAATTTAACAGAATATGTTAACCTGCAGATTGTGACAGGATTGCAGTCGGCCTATTAAACTGTCAAAAGACACAGACCTCTTCATCTGTCCGACTCCACATCTGGTCATTTCTTTTTCTCTCATTCTCTCTTTAATCTCTTTATATAAATCTGTGTAGCATATCACAGCACTCATTCGTCTTTCTTTCTTCATTTTTCTCTTTATCACACGCTCTTATCACGTCCCCATCCGTCTCTTTCTTGTTTTAACTGTCCCTTAAAAAAATTCTTTCCACGCTGCTCATAATTCCTCCCCTCTGTCTCTTTCCTCTTCTAATCCTCTTTCTCATCTCCGTCCATCTCTTCGGTTCTGTGAAGTTCGACCGTGAGGCGCCGGAGATCTTGTGATGATGTCACAGTCTCAGGGAGTCGTGTCTCCGAGCATTTGGTTTCGCCTGTTAAACTGACCCTTGTGATATTACCGACTCTATAAACGTCTGCATCGAGGGAGGCAAGGGTCGGGGTCATCTGAATCATTCACTTATATAATGCCTTCGCTCACTGTGCAGGAACTTACTGGAGTCAAAAGTAGGCCACAGTTGCACGTGCAAAGACAGAAAGAGTCTGTATTGGCAGTGATCCGATTATGACAGCTGAAGTCATCGAGCATGTACATGAAGATTAATGTATTTTGGCATTTATCAATGTGAAAAATTTTCCATTTCACATTGAATAGTGTCATGTTTAATAGTGTAACTGTAGATGATTGTACTTTTGCTCATTCATGAAACTGAGCTGTTTTTAAAGTAAGATATGTGAACTAATATAAACCTGAGTGTGTCTTTTGAAGAAAGGCCATTAAATATCAAGTTGATTTAGATGTGGAGTGCCACGTATGCTGGTGAATATCACTGATGGTTTTAGCAGTTTAGGAGACAAGTCCAACACAAACCCGAAACTAAGCTTTAAACCAAATTTGTCTGAGAAGTTAAAGGGACAGTTCTTACAATTATGAGAAATGTGGATAAAAAAAAAAAAAAAGAATGTACAGTGAGGTCCATTGTTGTTTTTGGACCCCATTGACTTTCATTGTATGGACAAAAACAGTTCAGAATATATTTTTTTTTGTGTTCAACAGTCATATACTGTAGGTTTGGAAAAACTTTTAAAAAATTGAGAGGAGCATTATTTAATTTTTCTAACACTTTTTTTTTTTTAACAACAACAAAAAAAAATTGAATTTACTAAATTTCTTTAAGGTACTGTAAGTGGTTGCAATCAATATATTTTACCTACATTTAAATAAACTAATTTAGTTGACTAACTTTCAACATAGCTAAAATAAATTGCAACTACCGACCTTTAAAAAAAATGTATTATCATTTTTTTTCAGCGAATGTGACAACAATAATCACAATGATCTTGCAGTGACTTTATATCTTGCCATGTGGCTTTGTATCTCGAAGTATGATCTTGCAGAGTGACCTTCTACTACTGTTTCTGACTTTATATAGCGCAGTGTGACCTTATTTTGCACTATGATTTTATCTCTCGCAGTTTGACATTATATCTCTCAGTGTGACTTTATATTTCATTCAGAGTGAACTCCTTCTGGAGCCTGAGAAGGGCTTAAACTTATGTTACATATCTGTGAACATGATGTAAAGACACACGTTAGGTTGGAGAATGTTTTGGAAAGCTCTGAACCGTTTAACAGATACAGTTCAACAGATGTCCAGAAGCAAAATGAGGCAAAACAAAGCCAGAAAAGGCTTCCTGCATGAGAAATGACATCAGTCGTGTCTCTGTCCTTGAACGGGTCTGTTTAACAGCCGTTAGAAGACCTCCATCAGATTTGGATCTGTATAATTTGTACATTGACTGTGTACTGTAAATTGGAGAGCATGTCATGAGCTTTGTAGCTCATTCGTGCCTTTGGGCATACATTGATTTGTGTTTGTTGGAAACATGAGCTATTTCAAAAGCCAGATGAAATGAATGAGTTTGAGGCAGATGTCAGTGAGAGTTTGTGACCGTGTCTCTGCAGTTGATCTGGTTTTATTATTTTCTTCAGCTTTTGATTTACAAACAAATGAAATCCATATTTCAACCCAGTACAGGATGACGTTTTGTGTGTGCAACATATTAATACAGGACAAGAGAATTGAAAGGAAAACTACAGTATAAAATACACAATGTATCTGCTATATAAACTCAAAGGGAAACACAAAAGATCCTTTTTACTAGCTCAAAATTCAGAGAAACCTTTGTACATTTAATCTGAACTTCAGTGCTGGTCTTTAAACACAGTCTTTGTCTTTCTCAATGCTGTGTATGTATTTCACCATGACTGACTTCACTCAATAGATGTTAGTCCTCATTAATCCTTGTGTTTGGATTAATTTGTCAGATTAACGATTTGTTTATTTAGAGAACTATGTTAGAGTGTTTGCTTAAGCATCTTAGTGCATCCAGACAGGACTAAAGTTTGTTTTAAATGGTGTTCTTTTCTTGGGGAAATGTACAGTTTGCCATGGTAATTGGAAAAGCATCTTGATATGATGGTCAGATGAACTTTGGAAAACCTCTGGAAAAGAAGGATGAGAGTCAGATGGATAGAAAAACTACTTTTTTTTAGGTGCTGAGATATGTCTGAAAAAAAAATCTAATATTTTTTAGATCTGATAGATTTTTATGTGCTCATAAGGCATCTTTACACTATAAAGTCAACTTTATCGTCATTTTTAGTATATCACATTTTAGTAAGCAAATGGATAAAAATGAAACAAAGATGCTGCTTCTGTGCTGTCTTTGCATTGTAAAGACAATCATTATGTCATACTTTTTGTGAGTGGATGCACTGAAGATCCAGAGCTTATTGAAAGTTAACAGAGGTTTGGTTCTCTTTGTTCTTTTGGTGGCTTGGTTCACACAGAGCTTTATTGTGTTTACTTTGGGGACAAAATTGTTCCCAGAAGTTAGTTAAATCTGTCAAAACATCCCTTAGGTATAAAAGCTTGTTTCTGCCTTAGAGCCAAAGAAAAAGTAATTGTGCAACATAACCTGCAGTATTACTATATCTTGCAATTTAAATTTTTTTGCACAGCAACATGACTTTTATCTTGCAAATGTGAATTTTATATGTGATTTTATTTTTCATTACTGTTTTATGACTGCGTCTGACAGCTTAGTGATTGTGCAGAAAGTTATCTCCCTGATTCTGGACAAACGTCTGAAACAGCATGATGGTTTAATGATCTGCAGCAAAAATAATTTCTTGGTGAAAACAAAAGGAAGCCACTACTGTTGAAAAGTCAACAGATATAACATACATTTACACATAAGGTGAAAGTGGTTTCACCAAGTACAAGATGTTCCTGGAACAACATTCCAATCAACCAATCAGATTTGAGGGATAATTTTTGAGGAAATATCTGTTTTATGATTACGATTGTTGATCAGCTTTCATTTCCCACTCATTTTAGCAATACATTTTAGGGTAGGGTTAGGTTTAGGTGTAGGGATTGAGATAAGTCTATATTTTTGGACAGTAATGTTGATCCAGGATCATGTCTTACTTGACAAAATCACGGCGACCCATAGGCTGTATACATCTATGCTACCTTTAAAAATCCTCCAGTCTATGTCAACAGACGGGTGGTGAAGCAATCAAAGGAAAGTCAACTTCACGACACAGAAGCAGCATCTAGTGTGTCCAAAAGTGAACTATGTTTTGTTTTTATCCATTTGCCATGCCATGTTCTGGTCTAAAAATGACTATTAAGTTGACTTTGAATCCATTTCTCAGCTTTCTATATCTGACAGTGTGCTTTATTTTATTAGTTTTTACTCTGAGGCTGAATTGCCTTCTATACTTTGGTGTCATCAATAGTAATCATTATTCATAATTAAAGCAATAAACAAATGTTTGTGTTTCCTGTGATATTTGTATCACTGTCCTGTTTGTAAAGGAATGGCTGTGAAACATGAGCACCTCCTTGGTCAGATAAATAAACACAGAGCAGGCACTGTTGAGGTGTGGGACGCAGACTGTGTACATGTGAATGTGTTTGTAGAAGAGAAAGTAATCATGGAACCACACTTTTTAATGCTAGACTTCTTTCTAATAAAAGTGGGTGTGGGTGTGTCTGTGCATCATTCTGTACTGTGTGCTGGTTTACGAATGCTTTGATGCAAAGATATGAGTGTGTGTCTCTTTGTGTGTGTGTGTATGTGTGTGTGTGTGTTTCTGGGGGTATGAGTACTTTCTGGGCTCTGTGCAACAAGCTCATAAATACCCCACCCAAATGTTCCACCTGTTTATGGACTGAAAGACTGAGAGTTGCTAACTCTCCATGAAGGTCTGCGAAATGTAACAATCTCAATATGCCACAACACGTTTAAACCTCACCCCAAATAAAGGATTAACTGTACTGTATACAACACAATTGTGTTATTGTGCAAATATAACATGCCTCTGCCGGTTCCATAAAAAGTTATCAGTGATAAGATGGCCTGCCTGCTTGTGTATCTTGTCTCTCACTGTCCCAGAATGCATAGATGGAACAGGTGAGAACCATCTGTTTGACTGAGACCAGGTGCTGTTAGCTCTGTTTTTAGCTCAGTGCTAAGTGGGCTCTTCTGTCCAATACTAAAACATGCTATTTCTGTCTAGGATTATTGAAATGCTTAATGCACCCCATGCAACTGACACAATACTATAATTGTTTTTTATTTGTTTTGTGTGTTCTTTTATTCATAAAATCAAACTAAGCATAAGCAATGTTCGCCAGTTTCATTGTGTTAATGTGTCAATGAGAGAGTGTTGGTAAGGTGCCCACTGGACTGTGACCTGGACATGCTGGCATGGGCAAGAGCGGAGCTGAAGCAGCAAGAAATAGTTTTTTCTGTGTTTGGCTATTGTGTGAGCTCAATAGAGTTCTAGAATAATACCCAGAATACACTGGGCTCCACATAACCATAAACTTTGGTTATGTGGAACTTTTTGGAATGAAATGGAAGTCTTGATTTGGATTTTGATTGCAAAATAATATGCATTTAACACTGATTGCAGTATGTTGTCCATTTAAGAGTTGTCCTCCATTCACCCCTAAAGTTTGAATGCTCAAATTTGAGTTATTACTCAATTTCTAAAAAAATCTTGAATTCAATTCAAGACCAATTCAAATGAAAGACCGAAGTCAAATATTTCCTGTTACATGGGAATGTTAATTTGAGGAGATACAGAGTTTGGGCAATGTTAGAGATTGAAGCTATTTGCTAAAGAGCGAATGAATGAGAGAAAAATAATGAGCGGGCTGGACATATGCCAAAGGGTTAGAGTGCAATTGAGTCTTTACAGCGTTCCTTTCTCTCTCTCCTCATACTCTTGCCTGCTCCCTCCCTCCCTTTCTCTCTCTCTCTTTCTCTCTTCAGCTGTATGTGTGCTTCAGTCACAGCTCTACCCACAGTGGCAGAGAGTGTGTACATGTGTGAGTGATTGAAGGAGCTCTCAGACTTGTGTAGGCTTTCAAAGGGAGTGTGTGAGCATTTCAAACAGACAAAATCTGCATGTTAAATTGGCATTTTTGGATATACTTTAAGAAGCAAGTAAAGCATAGAGCTCAGGTAAGTTCAACTGAACTTTGAACTCTGAAAAGTTGCTTTAGTTGTCCTTTACCTCACTCTGCTTCCATCAGCTTAAAAAATGACTAAATTTTAGAATAAATTCTGTAAAAATATTTTATTTTATTTTATATCATTTATATTTGATAAATTACCCATTGTTGAATGTTAAAATATTTCTAAACAAGTGTTATAAATCTGTTTATCTGATACTCTTATCTTATTATGCTTTTTATTTTTATTTAGACTTTTATTTATTGACTATATCAGTAAAAATAAAGTTGAATTGTCAAGTTATCTCAAATCTAGATGACTAAATACATGCAATATAATGTGCTGAACAGTGCAATCACTTTTGTAGTATATGATTTTAGTAGATCTTGATGCAGCATCAGTTTGTTGTCATGACAGAGTATATATTTAATTCAGTATTCTATTATTTTCCATTTATTTCACATTTTTAAATTTTCTCTTTAAATTCATATTTTTATATAAATATTCAGTTAACAATTTCAAATATTTCATAGCATATTTTTCTAATTGTAATAAATGCAACTTTTTCTGGTATATATTTAACTTTAGATGCAGCTTCTGTGCCACATTTCCACATTTAAAATGGCAATTAACATATTCATTATTCACACTGTTTATAATACAGTGTGAGTTTGTGGAGTTTTTGTCAGACACAGGCTGGTAAATGTCATGAATACAGTGGGTTGCTGGCATGGTGTCTGTGTGTGTGTGTTTGTGTGTGTGTGTTTACAAGCACTTCATAATTCAGCTGCTGCAGATGCATCTATCAGTATTTCTATTTGGGGCATCTCTTGTGGTCTTCTCTTCATTCCTATCTTCTTCCCTGTGTTCCCTTCCTGTCTCTGACCTTTAGCATCTGACCTGTGATGTCAATTGTAACCAGGCGCAAAATGACACCAGTGATTACGCTCAGAGACTTCAGCATTTGTCATACATTTTGGGAGTTGGTTTGCACACATACTCTAATTTATCTTGATAGGATGTTTCTGAAAGTTTCCATACTTGTCTTTGCTATTTAAACTTTCCTTGCAAGCTTTGTTTTTTAGTGTCAGGCATGCATGTGACCCCCAACTCACCCCTACTCTCTCAGACTGTCTCCCAAAGCTGGTCAGCATTTAATTCTGGCTCCAGACTTTGTTTCCTGTGTTTCTGAGGTGTTGTCTGGACTGATGTCAGTGACATGAAGCATATTTTTTCAAAACACCTCAAACAGATACACTAACTGATCCAATTGAATTTCAGGTCTCTTGATATGCCAAGTTCAGGGGAAGCCAAATCGGATTATTTCAGGCCTTCATGCATGAAAAGAGAGCAAGTGAAAAAGAAACACAGGAGGATCAATAGATCAATAGATGAAGTGCATATGGGGCATATTATTCAGAAAGAGATCAATAGAATTCGGACATCCAACCACAACAATTTCACAGTTGAACTTTGAAATGTATTTATTTATTTATTTTACTATGTGACAATTTCTGCACTGTTTTTGCTACTATATATGGATTTCTAGGGTTAACCAAATGGTCCTTGTCAAATATATATTATATATAAGGTACTGCACAGAAGATTGTAGCATGTTTTCCAGAAGACAAGTTCAGTTTATCCTGATCTTCAAATTCAAAGAGTTTTCACCCCCCTGCTGTTAATACATGTTTCTTCTGGAGCATCAGTGAGCCTTTGAACCTTCTCTAATAGTTGCATATAAGTCCCTCAGTTGTCCTCAGTGTGAAAAGATGGATCTCAAAATCATACAGTCATTGTTGGAAAGGGTTCAAATACACAAAAATTCTGTAAATTCAAAGAGTTTAGAATTTTTCTGAAGAATAACAGGCAGTTTAACTGTTCAGGACAACAATCACTAAACAAATAAACACAGTTGTGGATCATTCAGGTAACAACACAGTATTAAGAATCAGGGTCATTTTTATAAATTCAACTCTTATTTTCTCTTGTGAACTTTGTTTGCACATCAGTTATGTGAAATATGTTATTCAAGTCAGTACTAAGTAAACAATAACATTCATTTTGTATGATCCCTCTTATTTATAGCTCAAATGTTCAAATAGGCTTTATCTTCATTATCTAAATTTGAAGTCTAAACGATTACATTATTGCCTAAAACATTATGTGACACAAAAACAGTATTAGAGCCGCTGTCAGAAACACAGCAAGAGGAATGATACAAATGAATGAGGCTATAAATGTAATGTAGAGCAATCTAGCTTTTTTCAGAATAAATATGTATTTTATTTATATCTCATATTGTCATGAAACAGTTCATGTTTTATAGTCATAATGTCATATTTAAAACTGTATGACAATTTCTGTAATTGTCATTTCTGTAAAAATCGCTACTTCTGCTCTGTCTATGCTGTTATATATGTATTTTTGTAGTAGAAACCAAATGTTTCTTGTCAGAAAGGTCTTACTTTTCAGAATAAGACCAGCTCTGGCTTCCTTGAAAGCCTCAGTAGTGTTTAACGCTGACCATCAAACTCCCTTGGTCTGTACTCTTGGGGTTTTTACTTGTTTGACTCCTGCCAGAAGATCAATATACCCTGGTTTTGAAGGTGGCTTATAATTATCCATGGAAGCAGTGAGTGGCGTTTTCTCATTTCTGTCCAGTCCTTTGTGTTTCTCTATGCCTGTGATTACTCCCAGTAGTGCACACAAAAATTATTTGAATTTGCATGTATCTGAGTGTTATTGCATGATTACGAAATTGTGAGAATAGAGACAACCTTGACACTGCAAGAGAGATCACAGTATAGTTTGACTGAGAAGTGTGTGTCTTTTTCATGTGAGAATGAGGGAGTGAATGAAGGCAGTATCCACACACATACTTTGTAACTTGTTGTTATTTGCTGTTGTAGATGGAAAGTTTAAATAGGGAAGCTGTGTTACACTGGCCACATAATGGCCAAACCACAAGAAACAGAAAAAGAGTTTATACCAGTCCCTCTTTCTCGCTCACAGACACACACAGTGTTTGGCTGTGATGGATGCTGATGAATTGGTTTATATGGTTTAGTAATTACACATAATTATTGTTCATTAGATCCGGTTTGTGGATATGACCGACATGTTACTGTGGCAACACAGCAAAACTTGCCATACTTTCTATTCCTTAACACTTCCACCTCCCTTTTTTAAAATTAAACATGTATGAAATTGTGAATGCTTGATGACAAAACTATGCTGTGTATATCAATAAATGAGCAAACTACTACAAATTTATACTGAGCTCTGTAATTATCAAAAATATATAGACAGACAGATGATAGACAGAAATACTCTGAACGGTTTCAGGCCGTTTCCTCTTTGCAGCTGATTTGATTTTGGAATTTTGGAATTTTGGAACTTCTATTGATTGAAACTAACAGGCTTTCTCACATAACAAAAATGGCAAGCTCCACCACTGCCTGTAAGCCTTTAAACCCAATCCACCCACATCTAATTAGTGTGAAGCAAGCAGCAGAACTCTGGTGGAAAACTAAACTAGGATCTCGAAACAGGGAAGTCTTGTGTAACACGTTCAGGTGTTTATGGCAAACACATTGTTTGTTTAGTTCCATTACCGTGACAAGCTGCATTTTAGCCCATGGATAGTTTTTCTGAAACCTTTTTTTGGATATTTAATGGTTTATTGTGATAGCCTATTTGCCTGTTGCATAACAGATGATGACATCAAGCCGGTCTGACTGCTTCAGTGGGTCTTTTACCTGTTTACTTTTTTGAATTCAAAAACTGCTAGATGCCGCACACAGGTCTAAAGACACGCCATCCTAAACGTGGCGCTCGCTGCATGAGATGCTGAAAGACAGTCAATTGTTTTCAGTCGTAAAAGGTTGAATAAATATGCCACATTTGTCATTTTGTGATGATGGGGAGAATTCCCTGAAGGGCACTGAGGCTGACTGCTCATGAGCTGGTTCTCCAGTCTGTTTGTGAGTTGTGGTCAGAGATGTAGACAGACACAATGAAGTAGTCATGAAGCAATGCAGTGAGGCCTTTACTTCAGAACATATTTGGGTGACAAGGCACCATGAGAGATGGAATTGGGGTTTTTGAGGCAGGTTTAGCGTCCATGCACAAGGTACTAAAGTCAGGCTTTATTTCAAAGCCTAGATTTGTTTCAACAGTAAAAAAGAAAATGTATTTTACCAATTAAGGCCCGGTTTCATAGACAGTAATCAGCGTAAACCAGGATTAGGCCATAGTTCAATTACCTTAAGAGCATCTTAAGACAAAACAAAGGCACTGACATGTTTTAGGATCAGTGCAAGTTTCTTTCAGTTGAAACAGCTCAGATTTACATTTTAGTCTAGGACTAGGCTTAAG